>JAQQAE010000160.1:0-40647 GCA_029823295.1 Pseudamia nigra | reverse complement strand
GAATCATTTAGCATATAAAGGCACGTGAGGCTTAATATATGTTCATTGAGGAAAATGATAAATGTATTCTTAACTCTAACAGTGTTCATTGCATTTTCTTTACTTTTCATGTGAAGTGTGAAAGGCTGTTGTTTCATAATAGTAATACTAGCATTGAGGTATGATAAGCATCGACTGTCAGTCTTAGTCAGATATGTTTGTGTTGCTTGCAGTTGCACAAGTGATTATAGTTGCACAGGTTGAGTAAGCAACTCCTCTCCAGTGAAGAGGAGGGGCTTCGGAGAAACAGGAGAAAGAGCGAGGGAGAATGAGAACTGTAGGCGCAAATTTTCCTCAACTTACCAATGGCAGTTTTAACAAAACAATATGAAGTATGTGACAGAATTTGTTTCAACTCTCTCCTTATGTTAGTTAGCATTATTTTACTAATGACAACATAATTATGGGTACTATCTCTGCTAAACTCTACACTGCATCTCAAAATTTAAATATTATTGGGAACGTGTTAAACCGTGACATACGTAGACATGCAGGGATTCAGTAAGAGGGCGATTTACGAGTGTCCATAAAGAAGATCAAACTGTAGCCGCCTTCGTTTTGACATGCTAATAAATACCTCCTCCAAATCAATCAGACATGGGAACCAATGACCCAGCCCATCGCTCAAAAAATCAAAACCTTATGATTTTCCAGTCACAGCCTTCTTTACACATTAAAATCTTCCCTCTTCAGCCTCGATCTGACTTGCCAGACTCATCGGTGACTTTTCCATGTTCTTTCCCATTTGCCTTGAGTCGGGGAGTGTTTAGTGCTTGGCCTGTGTCGTGTTTGGTTTGGGCATATCTGGAATAGTTGTGGTCTTGTTAATTCTTCCCCTCAGCTTTGTGCATCTGGAGACCCTCGTGTTCACCTCTTTAGCTGGGTTACACACTCTGCAAATGTGCAAATTATAAACAGAAATGGAGAAATGCATCTTTACGTATGTCTAAGAGCTGTTGCCAAATTTACATTTGTGCCCTGTTTCACATAAAGAGGATATTGACAATTTTGTTCATCGCTGGGTTTGTTTTTGTTCATGTTCTCAGGTCTCATGTAGTTCTCTTTAATTTTTATTCTTTTTGGATCAAATGTAAATTTTTTTATTAATTATTATTCATTTACTTGCTAATGTTGTTATATTTTTGTTGTGTTCATTAGTTAAATATTTAGGTTTCTTATTTGATTATTTGGTTGCTTGTTTTCTTCTTGTTTTTTAATTATTATTTTATTCATTTTTGCTGATTTTTATCACGATTGTGTTTATTTTGCTGCCTAGTTTGCTCTTTTTAATACATTTTTATTTGTTAATATTTTCCTAATTTTCTCTCATAACTCTGTTCACATTTATTTATTTTGCTGTTAATTTTTAAATGATTTTTTAATTACTTTGTTCATTTTTGGTCAATTTCTACTTTATTTAATTAATTTTTGCTGGTGTTCTTCATTTTTTGTTCATTCTTGCTCATTTTCTTCTGTATTTTACATAATTGATATTTTTTCTTATTGGTTTGTTCATTTTTTCTCATTTTCTTTATTATTTTGTTCATTTTAGGTCATTTTCGTCTTTAATTTATTATTTTTTTCATTATTTTGTTTATTCTTCTACTGGAGGTTTTTCTCTTGCGTTAAAGGACGTTAACAGTTTTCAACTTATGCATTGGTTGTGCTACCTGACACTTTTGTGGTTTGAGATTTCAGAATGTAATAGAAAAAAAACAGACTGAACTGAAGAACCAAACTATTTTAAAAAGACAAGTAGTAATAAATTAAGTCGGCTTTCTACAGTACTGAGATAGATGAAATGAAAATATTTAGTTGTACATATTTAATAATGATGATTTATCAAAAATCAACATTTTTTGCTCTGGATTTTTTATTTGCTGTTGTCAAAGTCAGTATATAATTTTTGCATACATTGTGATGTTTTTAGTTTTTTACACCTTTTGGGACTTTTTTGTCATTTTCATCTTTTTTATTTCCTTCATGTTGCTGTCATCATTTTGTCTTTTTTACATCATCTTTGCCTATATTTGAAATCGTTTATACTCTCTGTTTTTTTATGTCTTTGGTGGCTTTTTATATCGTTTATGCAATTTTATCTTAAATTATCTTGAATCTTTTTAAAATAATTTAAAACCACAAATAACTTGGATCATTTTTTTTTTCATTATGAGATTTTTTTGGCCCTGTTCTAGTCTTATTATTGGAGTCTGAATAACCATTCATGCCATTAGATA
Organism: Pseudamia nigra; assembly: GCA_029823295.1. NCBI lineage: Eukaryota > Metazoa > Chordata > Actinopteri > Kurtiformes > Apogonidae > Pseudamia > Pseudamia nigra. The sequence continues at coordinate 38,371 of JAQQAE010000160.1, read as the reverse complement.
AACTGTCCAACCAGCTGGTTCCAGGTCTGTGAGGAGATCTCCTGCCCACAAACTCACTTCCTGTTGCTTTGATAGAACGAGGAAATCAGCTCTAAACAAGTCCTGTTGAACAGAGAGGTGAGCGTATTCAGTAAAGCCTTTGATCTGGCATTAACTGCATCACTTTGACATGTCCAATTCATGGCTGCTTCTCCTCACAATAGCTCATTGTGTTGAGAGCTGGAGATGATCTAATCACCACTGCCCTCAGAAGTCTTAGTGAGGAGATAAAGACAATACATAATGGAAACATTGTCATCCATCACTTTTGATGTGAAAACACATGATGGCTTGGTTTTATCTGATTTTTTTCTTCCAAATTAGTACAACCAAATGAAATGACACAGATCAAACAAGATGAAGGAGCAATTTAATTGCATTACGCACCCACACTCCACTTCCCTCAGTCAAACTGTCCCCTTCCACTGTAGGAATGGACAAATGAAAAACAATTGTTCTCTTTCCACTGATAATACCTGTTCATCACAACTCTGTTTGGCACAGCTTTACTCACTTTGGGGCCCGGAAAATTGCTTTTCCACTGTCAAGGGGCCGGGGTTTGTGTCCAGCTTTATGCCATGTGTTTCATGGTTTGTAATTTTTTTGTGTAACAATCCCATTTCTACCTGACCCCTATTTCCTCAAACCCTTACCTTCATTTAACCCTTTCATGCACAAATTATGATAACCTACTCCAGGATTTATTTCCCCAAGTGTTTTTTGCATGAAAAAAAAAAGAAATCACCTTTATTTTTCCTATTTTTCCAATTTAGTGGACACGTGATCAATTACAGTTTCCTCAAATCACAAAATCAATACTTGGATATTTTAACAATTACATTACTCCTTCGTTGTTGCTTGATGTCCCAATATTTTTTTACCTGCAGGGGTCTCCTAGAATAGAAGGAATGGACAGATATTCCTCCCCTGCAAGGTGTATCTGCACGTCTGTCGGCCATGTTGTTTTAGAGATTTTTTTTTTGCACTTACAAAAGCTGACGAGTGGGTATTTAATGGTTTTGACAACGCCCCGCTGGCTTGGGTCCCACACGCTCATGGGAAGTCGCATAGACTGCATATGTGACAGAGTAACCACAACGTCACCCACTCGTTTCTAAACTGACTTTTTGAGGCCACTCAGGTCGGCACTTCCTGGGTGACATTTTGGAGCCTGGAGATATGACCTCATTTGAGCAAATGGCTACCATAGCATAGTGTGTCAGGGGTCTTATGGGTAAGCTAACGCTAAACTCTAGCTTACTGACTTGGTAAAATTTCATCCAGTATTTCTGAACAAAGTCATGCTGCTCTGTCATTAGTGTAAACACGTACGAAAAACTTACTCGTCTGTGGAAGAAAAATGATTTTCAACTAAACAAACTGAAGAAACTGACTCATGCGGCGAGTGGAGCTGTCATACAGACCTACCACTCAGCACAGCAGTGATTTGTCAAGCTATTTGTTGTAATTTCTTAATAATGCAAAAATGTTAAAGATGGACCACTACTTTATTATTTTGAGACCATGATGACTCATAACAAAAATGTATTCACTTAGTGTTCATAGACGGAAGTCTATTGCAACTCTATGGGAGTCAGGGCGTCATGGTGCCAAGTGAACAGTGCCCCCCATGGCTACCAGAGGTATTACAACTTTAAGTTATTTCCAGATGAGCCTCAGTGTACAGCCCCAGTCCTTGCCCACTGGACGACACACATATTCAAACACAGCAGCCATTCTGAGCAATACAATAAACATCACCTTTATGGTATTGTCGTAGCTCACTTGGAATCACAGCAAACCAGGGATTAAAAGTTGTCTCCCATAGTCCCACCTGATACGAGGTCTGATGGAGTGGAAATGCAGAAGAAGCTATGCTGACAGAGTGTTGAGCCAATACTGTGAAGTGGAAAAGGGGTTAAACTTACTGCATTTGGTGGTTTGCTGTACAGGGTTTTCAGATCTCACCAACCTTGTTCACACAACTTACAAATGTCCTCAAATACAATATCTCATGCACAGAAAAACACACAAAAATAGCTTTGTGCAAAGATTGTTCAGACTTCAAATAACCCTTAAGGCAATCAATGGCTCTTATCATCAGCAAATCCAGCACCACTCTCTTGGCTGTGGTGCTAGTTCAGATGTCAGCTGCACACAAGACAAAGCTAAAGCACAGATACTGACTCATGCCATCCTCTATCTATGGCACTGAGAGAGAAAAAAACTTTCTGATTCTGAAATGCCACCTCGTGACTTTTTGGAGAAACTAATCTATTCTATTTAATGTAGTTCAGAGGGGCCCAGCTCTGCACAGAAGACACAAGGCAGGATTAGTGCTCATATAATGATGGCAAGATGAAAGGAGATAAACCACTTAGCTTGGTTCTTGGATGACTTTATATATTTATTTCTCTCAAGTCTCTTACCGATGTTTGAAAAGGGATTTAGCAGTGAAGACACTTAAGTCTCTGGAAGTTAATCTTTTTTCCTCTTTCAAATAAGTTGTGGATTTTTCCCCCTTTCTTTTTGAGTTCAATGTTTTATGAACTTTCGACAGCAGTTCTGGGAGGGCTGAGAGACAGAATTCCCTGTGTTAACTATGGCCTTTGTAACATCTACAGTCATATGAAAAGTCTTAACACCTTCCAATGGAGAGTACATTTTTTCTGTCTGATATGCAGTTCTCAGAAAATGCCGTCCTTTTAACCTCCACTTTTTTCATTTAACCCTGAGGGTCTTTGCACACTGGGGATGAGGGTTTCTCCATGTGATTAATTTGCATGTCATTTTATTATTATTACTTTTACATAGGACAAAACAGCTTTACAGAAAAAAAAACCCTCCAAGCTTTGACCCCACAAATAAAGGTCCCACAAATAAAGGCAAGACTGATACGTCACAATACACAATTTTTAAGGAATGATGTGCATGTTGTATTTGCCAGTGATTCTGCTCTAGTGATGCTAGATGCTAGCGTGTAATTCACAAAGCACTTGATAAGCTTGAGCAAAGGCTGACATTCACACAAGCTGATCGTGCAGACAGTGTCAGGGTTGCTGTGGTGCCATTTGCATGGACGCAAATGAGGGAATATTCAGACATTTGTCCCAAAATCATCCCCTGTGACTGTAAATCACTGCGCTGATAGCATCTAATTCAGAAAAAAAATGCATGCAGTGCTCTTGACATAGATTATGCAAGTGGATGTCATGTACTAGCTGCACCTGGAGTAATGCATAAATGTGCACATGCCCCGTGTATGCTGTGATCAGCTGTGAATCACATTTGTTTCCAGTATTCATTGATATTCCACATGCAGTCAGTAACACCTAAATAATATTGGGCATTTTATTGTTTTAAAAAAAAAACTGTTGAATTGGTTTGTGTTTGTAGTCTGTGTGCACACCCTTGCTGGTCGTAGACATAAATTCAGTTTGGTCCCTGCATGCAGGTATTTTCTGCCTTTTTCTGACTTTTTCATTATTGGGAACATTTCTCACATGTCACTTTATTAATCCAGATTCCAACAGTAGAACACACAACTGTAGTCATCGTCAAATCCTGGTGATAAAGTACTCTGCTGTGCTGTGCATAAAGGAGCATGCCATCTTATGGAAAGACCAGCTGTGACACAGATACATCCCAATCATATCTAATCTGCTTGAATTACAGACGGAACTGGGAAATGAACCGAGGTGTACGGTAAGAGCAACAGTCTGACCAAATCACACACAAGAAAAAGATAGGCCACAAATAATTGTTCATTTAGTTCACTTAGTCTAATTTGTCTTCAAAAAAGTTCAGAAGTCAAAATTCAAGGCAAAGTACTTTTATTGTCAACAACAAAAGAAAGTGAAGGGAACCTGCTACATGTGCCAATAACACATCAGAAAAAGTCCAAACTTGGGGTGTTTGCCCGCCCATTTTATACACTCAGGGGTGTGGCCTTCCACACTGTGGACATTTTCTATTGGATTAGCGAATGACACTATTTCATTATATTAACTTCATTGGTCCCTTGAAGAACATCCTATATGCGGGGTGGTATAAATTATGTACCAAAATTTCCTATTACTACGTTACAACATTTTCTTCTGTAGTCGTAAATTTCAACTTGGCCGCTCACACGACTCTTGGCTGCGTAGCATTTCTCCCTCCGCTGGTAGGAAGTCTTAACTTCACTGCTCACACAAACTCTTGGCAGCTTTAGTGGCTGTCAGGGCTAACGGGAGAATGACCTTTTCCCTTTCACACACTTTCAGGGCTTTTTAACTATTATTAAGGGTTAATCCCGCCGTCTCCTCTTTACTGCATCTCATGTGGTGTGAGTGTCAACTAAAAAGACATATGGTGCATGTTTGCAGATATGCATATGTGTATGAACATGCCCTCCTGTGTGTATATGTGGCTTTTGGGATACATGTGTTCCACTTCCTGCACCCGTCTTTCCATCTAATCCCCGAACAGAGGTTATACAACAATAAGAGGTAATACAAACAATAACATGGTTTTTTTAACCTGCTATTTCAGATTACTTTAATCACATTATTTTCCTCTGTGATTACACCACAGTACAAGGTGTTTTTTACTACAGATTTGGTATGGACTCCACCACCTCTCACTTTTTGCAATTTATGACTATTCCTTTACAAGCCACTCTGTGTGCTGATCAGTGGAGAAACAGTGTCCAAGCAAATAGGCTCAGGTTCAGCACTTCATGAGAATTTTTGCACTTGTGTATTATTAGCACAAAAAATTTAGTGAACTGTTTGCAAAAAAGGAGCAGATTGTCTGTGCTAAAGCAATGCAAAATTCAACACAAAATTCAATACAGTGAGCAGGTGCAGTACAATCCTAGTGGATCTGGCCCTCAGTTTGTTACCATCAATGAATTTACATACCATTTTTGTCTCATCAATATGGAGAATTTTGCAACTTTTGTTGCTGTGTCACTTCAGAGTTTAAGATGTTATTTCAGATTCCAATTCATAAAACAAATTAAGCAGAGAGCTGGGTTTTGTCCGTAGCCACATTGCTGCTGAACCACAGCTGCCTCACGAAAGTCAGGCCTTCACTGCCCACAGAAAAACAGCAAACAAATTACTGGAGTGTCCTGAGAAAAGTAGGAGGACATGCCAATAACCTCAGATTATAATAGAAACAAATGAAAGTTGGAAATAAACCATTAATAGTAGGATGTGGTTTTCCCACCAACTTCAAAATATGTTTTTTATAGTAGCCACTGGCTTACATGCTGTATTTTGAAAAACAACAAAGTGCATCGCTCGACCTCATCCTGGTAATGCCATCCCTCTTCCATCTCTTCATCTCTGTATTTTTCTACTTTTCTGATCACCTTGACCCTCCATTTCTTTGTTCCTCTTCTCCTCCATCCATCTTGTCTTACTGCTGGTCTCCTCCGTCTACTTTCTCATCTCTCACCAATCTCTTTGGTGAGAAAAAAAAAAACTGCTGATGTCTTTCCTCTTCATTTCTGTAAGATTTAAAGTAATTTCACTGTTTTTTTTCCATGAAACATAAAAAGTATTTTGTATTAATAATGTTGCTTAACTGACAAAATGCTACTAATTTCAAAAGGAGGAAGAGGTGATTAGACATAGTTTGAGATGACTATATAGTTTCTTGTGATTAATTATACTGTTGCAAGTGAACTGATCATTTGTATAGTCCATGCTCATCTCTCATCCAATCTTGTTTAGCTTAGGTTTCCATGCTGATAAGTTACCCACCAAAACCCCACCTTGAAAGCCAAGCCCTCCTCTAAATGCATAGTAGCCTCCAAAAAATAAAAATAAAAATGCTGCATTCACTGCAGTCAGTAATTCACTGTGGTGTCTGATGAGGCATGACTTTTTTAAAATTAAATCCTGCCGACTGGGGTGGCAACAGGGGTGCAAGCTTGTGTTGTAGGGTGGCAGTTGCCACCCCATGCCACCCCAGTAGATCTGCGCCTACAAAAAGAATAGAATGCCAAACGAAGGAGGTATAGCAAAGTTTGACAGGTGGGCTGCTCAGGTCTGATTAATATGTTTTCTACACATTTTATCATGCAAAGTGCTCTGAGATGGAGGAGACTGCTCAATCATAAAACTGGGAAGGATCAAAAAGATTTGAAGTCAAAAAGCAGCACAATGAGCTGGTTTCATATACAAAATGGTAGATTTGACCATTTCTGTTTATCATCTGTATTAATGTGCTTCATCCCAATTGTTGTGCATATAACTCTGCTCAAAAACATTTCTCAGTGTTTAGTGTCACTTTGATAGTTTGTGAATCATATTTTGACATATGTTTACTGTCTGCTCGCTCTCATAATTAAGTTGCCGATTCCCTGACCCCAAAATGTGTTGCATAGTCTTCATGTTTGACTGAGAGTCTGACCCGTCTGCTCTTTCACCATCTTCCCACTCCTCTATTGACTCTCCAGGCTCTACGCTCTGAGTCCGGCCCTCTGAGGGGTCTGACCCCGGGGTTTGGCCCCTGCACATCAAAGGCTCCTTATGGAAGATGTTAATATTTGCTCAGGTGCATCTTGCGGGTCTCCCTGTCTGAGCAGAGACTGCTCCAAGCATATAAATATATCAGAGGCTAAAGGGACGTCTGGTCACACTTTCCCTGTGAGTGTGTGTGTGAGAACCGGGGTGGGGGGATGACACTGTGTGCTGCCACAAAACACACAAATTCACACACACGTATGCGCACAGACTCCACCCCTCCTCTGGACTCCTCAGGTCATCTCTCTTTCCTTTCTTGTTGGTGGCCTGCTGACCTAAAGGGTTGCACTTTGGTCAGGAGAGAAGTGGACAGGACAGCTGGGGACAACAGGAGCCCTGTCCCAACCAAATCCCATCCTGCCTCCTGCCTCTTCCGTCCCATGACCCCTGCATTGCCTTTGAACTTCTCTGCCGCCTGATACTGAAGCAACAGATCCCTCCTGAGACACCAACTGTTTACCTAACTATGTTATGAGAAAGAACACTGTGGCAAGATTAGATACAACTTTCCCCTAACCCATCCTTTATGGTGCAAGACCTCCATCTCACATCTGCACTGATTCCATCTCAGTGTCACTGATTACAGCGGCTTACACAGAGTCTGGTCTCCATCTCCAGACGCTGCTTACACTCCCGTTCTTTGGATGTCAGGTTGACTTGGCCGCCTGCAACTGACTTGTTTACGCAGAGTTCCACAAATAAGATCGAACCCTCGAAGCCTCCATCATCAGCCAGCTTGGAGAGATACAGACGTGGAATCTAAAAAACTCCAGCAACACATCAAAGAAGCTGGAAACCAGTCAGGCCAAACATCTGTGGGACAATCTGGCTGCAAGACTGATGTGTTTCGTAACTGGCTTCACTGACAATACACAGGCTGTTGGAAGACCTGCAAATGTGCTGCTGGTGGAGCACATATACATAAGCTGGCCCCAGTCGAACATACATAGTACAGTACATGTGTGGAGTTTAGGATCTCAGGCAGGAACGGAGTACTGGTGCAGTGGTTTATCTGCAGCAGGAGGTGTTTGAGTGGGTTAAGCTGTAATTCCTACCATCATTCTAAAATAGAAACTGGCTTGTAATACACCAGGAGTGGATATATTTTTTTATCTTGTTCTCTCAAATTATTATCTTATGTAAACAAGAGACTTACCTTGTGATTATGAAATAATTATCTTGTACAAAGGAGATATGTATCTTGTGTGAAGACAACAGTTATTCTACCTATGAATTTGTATGGGCCTCTAGGGTCAGTGCAGCATTCAGATGCACACAGCTACCATCCACTGGAGAAAATACAACCTATTTAGTTTTATTTTTACCATGGAATGTGATAGGAAGGAAATTCAATCGCAAATGTATGTAAGACTTGAGGAAACCTTACGGGCAGTTAAGTATTAAAAAGGAGACATTCTGCATTCTCTGCCATAATATTTAAAGTTTCGACCCTAAACATGATATAAATGCGGTTTTAAGCTTCAAAATCCCTCTAAGTTAGGGATTTTCAACCCATTTTGATCCAGGGACCCCCTTCCTGACTAAGAAGCAACCTGGTGACCCATTCTGTTCAGTATAAGGACAGGTGTTGAGACAATTCAATTCAATTTTATTTGTATAACAGCAATCACAATCAACGATTATCTCAATGTACTTCAGAATTCAAGGCCGAGACCTCATGAATATACAGAGAGTAAACCCACTGAGAGCAAGACAAGGGTGAGACTAGGGTTTTTCTTACCTGTTAGTGTGATTTCTGGGCACGGTGAATTGCACAGTCTCCACTATTCTTGGCAGCATAGTGGCAGACAGTCTCATCTCGTTATAGGTATGCCAACAGGCTGGTGTTTAATGCCCTTTGTTTTATGAGGCTTACAGTCTTTACAACGCCATCAAACACATTTCTGAGTTCAACACTTAGCTCTTCAGAGGGTAGGGACTCGTTGTGAATTATGCCATGTCTCCAAATGATCCCCAGTGTTGCTTTCCTTGCATCCGGTCCAGTTTGGCTGCCACTCATAGCTGTGGCTCCATCACTACATAATGCCAAACACTTCTGCCATGACATGTCATGATCTTTGAAAAAGTCATCCAGCACTTTAAAGATCTGTGCACCTGTCGTTCACCCTGGCAGTGGTTTGCAAAAAATAAATTCCTCACACATACAACTGTTGACCTTGTATCACACAACAACCAGCAGCTGTCCATCATAGGCGATATCAGTGGAATCTGCGTTTAACGTCAATTTGAATTGAGAATCCCTGAACAGATTTAAGTTTGTCTATCAGCTGCTCTTTCACATCACTGGTCATTTCCACAATTCACTGTTCCACTGCTATCTGACAAAGGGATGTATTTTAATTTGTTGCACATTCTTCATCTATCATGGTTTTACACATGTCTACAGTATAGCTGCTGGCAAAATAAGTTGCTCTGTGATTGTATGAGGTTTTTTACATCGTGTAACTCTAGGCGCCATGTGATATGATGCTTTCAATGCATTTTCCCTCACTTTTTCACTGTTTCTCATTACTGTCTGTTGTCCTTTGAAATTTTTGCAACATATTTTGCATATACACAGTACAATAGGCTTGGCCTTCAAAAAAACTGTGATGGGTCTCCATATGTCACAACAGTTTTGAGGCTTCATTTGAAAGAAGGGTAAGGGAACTAAAACAGTGGCATCTCCTCATCTTCTTGGTCAGTAGTGAATGTAAAACCATATTAGTAGTTCTCGCCGTATTTTATCTTTTTCCCTCTCATACATTTCTCTGTTTCCTGTGAAGTTGAATAATTGTGTGAACAGCACATGTTGCATCCTCAAAATGAACACGTGAACAGATGTCCATCTATGTTTTTCAACCTTTAACAAACAAGAATCAAGTCCATGGTTCAGGACAGGCATACATTGTTTCTTCCTATTCACAGTGTATGTGACTCCAAAGAAGATGGCCCTGGTATGACCTTTTTAAATTTTAGCCAACTGAAATTTTGAGTCAGTACTGGTGTAAAGTGAACCATGCCAAGAGCTGACCTGAGCCCAGGTGGGTGGGGCCCAGGCGAAGGTGAAGGTGATTGACAAGAGATGTGACATCACATCTGAGGGAGAAACCAAACTGCACAAAACTTTCAGGCATATTCAGCTGAACTGGATCAAAAGGCTCCTTGCACTTGTTTGTCCCTGATTTGGCTGTTTTGATGCTGCAACATTATTTTAGTGCCCAAGAACATCTTTCATCAAATTAACAAGCACAGAAACTGGATTTTTCTCCTTTGTCTCCTTTAAGCTTTTTAATCTCAACTAGGTCTGATGGTGAAGTGATGAAATGGTCACTTAGTATGAGCTGAAACAAAAAGCTACTGATGTTCAAAAATATCCAACTTAGTGGACAGAGGAGAAATAGAAAAGACTAATCCAATCCAGCACCCTGTTGGAGGATATGATGGCCAAGCCAGACCATGCTCTTCATCTCATTCTGTCCAAACAGAGGAGCAGCTGCAGGTGACAACGACACATTGCAAAGTTGCAACACTGAACGTTGTAGGAGACCCTTCATCCCCACCACTATCAGACCCTCCAACACCAAAGCTGACGGCAGACTGAAGATTGAGAAAACTGAAAACATCTTGCTGATTTGATCTTTCTTATCTATGGGCTTTACCTAAATCTGATGCAGATTTGATCAGTTCAGTTCAATTAGGTATTCACAATCATGTGAAGAGTTGAGAGAGACAATATGTAACAATATTGCAAAAATCTGATTAAGGTAAATTTTTTTTCTCCTATTATGTTTATGAAAATTGTTTATCATGCTTATTTTTAAAGTCAAAGACACTAAAGTGACCACACCTTAGAAAAATATGGAAAGTATAGACAGATATTTTTATGAACGTAGGAAAGGTTTGTATAGTTTTGTCTGAACAAGGTCATTACACAGAGTCGAATAGATGAAAATGACCCTAACGCAGTGTGTGTGTGAGACTTCTACACATCATACTTCTGCTCAACGCCAGTGGCTGAAAATCCATTAATGCCGTGACCGTCAGTTCATCATCGATGTGGAAATGTTAAAAAAGTCTTTCGCAATGACTTTGTCTATCTATCTAAACTCAGCACCACTCCAAGGACGTGCGCAGAAGGAAATGTCATTCTTTGATGGCATTTTCCTGTCTTGCCTGTGAACGGTGATAACATTACTGAGCAAACTCAAACAGCAGTGTAAAATTATATAATATTGATCATGTGTTCTTATCAGGCAAGCCCAGGGCCTGTCTTTCCTGCTTATATTGTCTTCAGTGCTTGCTGTAATAAACACTTTCTCAATGTTAAAGTAGGAAAACAATACTTCAGACTTAACATGGTGAAAGTTAAAGATTCAGGGTGTAACATCCAGACTGATTTCAGAGGCTCTAATTGCAAAAATGCAATATAAGCTTATATCCAATTATATTTTCTATATAGCATGTTTTCACACTATAGCTGTATACATGTATAGACTGAACAAGTCCAAGATTTTTTATGTCGGCACTATTATCCAGTGTTATGATGCCTTGCTGCTATACTATTTGAGTGTTGGCCAGAATTACTAGACCCAAGTAAAAAAAGGCAAGAAGGTAACAAGATTTCTGCATTTTTTGTAGCCACTGTAGTGACAGTCAGGTGATTGCAATGTATAATTTCACCACTACATGTCACCAGGTGTCACACACTGAGTCTGTTCTGCTCCATTAGTCATGATCATAACAATCAGATAACTGGGACTTAGCAGATAATTGTAATAATTGGATCTGACACATTTACAAACACTTCAGAGAAGTGATAAAAATGTAGTTTACATTTTTCAGTCCAATATCAGATTTCTTTCCATGTACATACAGTATGTCTTGTTGAACATGGTGACACCTACGGTCAACTGTCCTCATGTGGGAGCTAATAGGTTTGAAAATCAGGCTACACACTGCTGCGTTCCTTCATTAATACGCCATGAAAAATAATGGTTGGCTTTCATATGGCAAGCGTCTGCCTTTGATCTTGGTGTGATAGTTTTTCCTTCACTTCTTCCTAAAAACTGTCACTTCTGTTTTCTATGATTTTTTTATACACATACACAGATGGAAAAAAACTAAATAAAATCAGATTAAAAGATATACATGCACAGACTACTGGGGAGAAATCTCGGTGTTCTAATCCGATTTCTCATAATCAGATAACTGCCATAAAGCACGTTACGTTATGCTGTTTACATGATCAATTGAATAATCTGATAACTCAGTCAGATAATGATCAGATTTTTAGTGTGCATGTAAACAGGTTCACTGCCTAGTCTATCAGGAGTTAGTTGGAAGGACTGATCAACAGTTTGTTCACTTGGAGAGTGTGATCTTTCAGCAAGTGAACTGATAAAGACTGAGAGTGATGTTACATGTGTCTTGTATAATGAAGAATCACTGACATGTACTCGCATATCCATGTGTTCATTGCTTATGCACATACTCACCTACTGTATGTAACTTGTGTTAAACACTGTCACCAGTTACAACTGGTTGAAACCAATGTGGTAACATTTAGAAATGTTCTGTCAACAGAATAGAGATCAGCAAATATGTGAGAATGTCTTTGAAGATGTAGGGAAGAAGCAGCATCTCTTGCTCATTGTTCCTAGTTATGAGAAAGGCTGATCTCCTCCATTACTGAGGAATGTGACGTAATCTACACTATGCTTAAATACTGAAACCTTCCTTTGTTAGACCAGAGATCTCACTCACACACCCCATCTTATTTGTGAGTTTATTTCTGTGCACGGCTTGAATAAAGAAACGTAAAGAGTTCAGAACCTCTGAGTGCGGTGTTTTTTTTTTTGCACCCCACAGAGACAATTTCAGCCCATAAAAATAATCTGTCCTTTAGGTTTTTGATGTGTTTCACTTCTTTAAAAGTTAAGTATAGATAATCAACAGTGGAAATACAGTATGTACTATAGAGAAAATAATATTTTCTTTGCTTTTGTTCATTTTTGTTTATTTTAGTTATTTTTCCACTGATTTAGTGGCTATGGGCTAAACTGTGGAACAGCTCAGATATGCTATGTTTTTTATATATTTGGAAAGCATTGCCCAAGTTCCCATAACAGCAACAGTCCCATGTCCCAATACTTTTGTCCATGCTGTGCATTCCTACAAGTATTTAACTTGACAGTCATTAAAATGCTGATGGAGGCAGGAGGATCCTTTGACACCATTACAGGCAGATGAAGACTGTTGCTGTCAGTGTTATCAGCACAGTGTGCCACCATGTGGGGACAAACGTATTGAGTTAAGTGGAATTAACACAGAGTCCCAGAAGGAAATGACTAAAGTGAGGTGACCATCTGTTCAGCAATATGGAGGCAATTAACTGCACATAAATGAAGCTGATAAAACACACAGTGGGTGAATCTATAACCATTTCTATTAGACTTAGATTACAACCAGATAACCTGATTGTGAATACAACAGGTTGTATATTTGTGTGGGGAAATGTTTTAACCCTGGTAACCTCTATATTTACAGTATATATTTGCAGATGGGTAAATTCTCACTGCTGTTTGTGTTGCATCATTTCTTTTTTCTGCTGTTGTTTCCCTTTGGAACTGTTAAAACTATTCATGCATTTTTAATTGACTGCTGAACTAATGCACAGTGATATGCATTTATAATGCAGTTTACATTGTCTAATATTTTACTGGGTTTTAAATAACTGTGCTCCCTTTACCTGCACCTCAACCCACCCAAGCTGATCTTCACTAAGACTTAAGTTAAATAATAACACCTCCCTACAGCACCTAACTCTGAGTCCAAATGAGTGTGAGAAAAATTGGAAAGAGGCTGAGAGTGAATGATTAGTGTCTGAATGTCCAGGTATAGAAGTGAGGCAGGAGGCATTCAGTGGAAAACAGAATCTCAGACATCCATACCAAAACAGATGAGGAAATTAAAGTGCTAGTTACAGTGTTACTTCAAAAATAATCCCCATTGCATCTATAGCTGACCTCCTTATCCTCTGGTGGTATAAAGTAAGACAGCTTTAATATGCTTTAACATATGAAATACATGTGGTCTCCCCTAAATTTGAATTCTAACAGAATGACAGGTGGACTGTTCAACCATGATTGGAGGAGTTTTTTCTACTCATTTCATGATATTGAGGTATTTAAGGTGTTTGTCCACACATTATTATGGAAGTAGATTAAAGTATTTAAAAGATTTGGATGATATTCATCTAGATGCTCATTCATACATGTATATATTTGTACTGTATTGATGCATTTCATCACAACTCAGTTGTATTATATTGTTTACAGCTCAAAGTATATTTTAGTGTTTGGTATCATTTTAATGTTTTTGTATAGGATGCCCCACAGCAGCCAAGTTTTTTTTTTTTTTTCTTTTTGAGGGAGCCAGAAGTTTTCGGAGCTAAACAGATGGTATCCCAGCAGCACATGGTGGTTTTACAACTTTAAGTTATTTAAACAGTCTCACTGCACAGCCATGGTCTTTGTCCATTTGTCAAGCCAACTTCATTTATTAGAAAAGCTGAGACTTTGACCACACTGCTGTACAAGTAAAACAACAGGCAGTCAAAAAAATAACTGCTAATATTCTTACTGAAACAAAAATGTCACTTTAAAGTGAATTCTGGGACAATATAAATGTGGAAAAGTGGGTCCAACTGTCTTGCTATGCATAGAAACTGAAACATAGAAACATATTGTTCATGTGCACTGTGAAAATACTTCTTGCACAATTCCAACTTTCAGTGCAACAGGAAGTTATGCAACAAAAGAAGAATATGAAAAGGGAGATGGAAGAGGAACAGCATGCTGATGTTGCAAGTGGGATGTATTAGTTCAAGTACAAAATAAGGGTGAAAGAACAAAAACAATTAACCTTCTGGCTTTCTAGTTATCTAAAACATCTAAAGTTCATTTGAAAAATGGTCTGGTGCATGAAAACTGACTGGAGAGTATGACATGTTAGCATGTGGACAGAAGGAGGCTAATGGAGGGATCGGAAGCAGGTGTGTTTGACAGGTGACTCAAAGCTGCAGGTATAGGGAGGTGGAGATGGACTGCAGAGGACACAGGGAATAGAGAAGACCAAGAGACAAACAGAGAGAGTGTAGACATCAGAGAGGCCTGTGCTGATGCATCATGAAGAATAATGTTATTCAAGAGTCTCAGACGTCCTCATATGCACCAGCCCTGTTAAAAGTCAGACTACAAATGTCATACAGCATGAACAAGGCAACATGTTTGGGTGTATATAACACACTTAGGGTCTTTTTGAGTGTGTTTTTTATATATAATCCTCTACAGGTTTCTACCAAACCTCCACACATTATTTTATTATTTAGCATATTTCATATGTTTTTTACATCTCTGTTTTGCCAAATACATGGTTCATACCCTGTTTCAAATCATAAGTCCTCCAACTTACATCGGTGCAAAGGTGTTTCCTTTACTCTTAAATACAATCTGTGACCATGTTTTTTAAATTGTGGCTCTACTGATGGCATTTTCGTGTGTCATGTTTTTAAGAAAAGCCGGTTAGAATTCATTACCTTCCAATGCATGTCAGGCTAGTTCGACACCATCACCAAGTTTTCATTTTCATTCGGGGAGAGGGTGGCGTCTGAGGTTAGGCACGATACCCTAGTTAAGATTCGGGCAAAGGAGTTTAAAACAAATAAATACATTTAAAAACAGCCAGTGCATGAAAAAAAATGGTCAGGGCAGGACAAAATCAATCATCTGAGAAGAGAGTTGAATTCTTCCTCGGTGCCATTGGAGGGCTTACAATCGTTTTTTAAGGAGGTGTGTTGCTTCTTAGGGTAGACTCGCACCGGCAGTTCGTTCCACGCCTGGGTGCGTTTCACACCTTTAGCGTGGATCATTTTAGTAATGTGAGTAGAATCGAGCCGCGCCTCGGCACGGTTGGAACAGGTGGGCCAGGGCACCGCACGGTTGGTCACGCACGCCTACGAGCACGGCGACTGTATGTGACGATGACGAAAAATCACCGCATCCTTCACTACACTCATATCAAAACAATGGTCACGGCTTCATGAGTTCCTTCAATGCTGAGGTCTAGTGTTTGCTGGAAATTTACACAGACACCTGTAAACAGACCCACCTCAACAAACCACAGAAGAACGCAGAGGTGTACGTGAAAATGTTTGAGTTTCCCCGGAGCCGTGGTTGAACTACAACTACTGATCAGCACCGGGACAAGATGAAGAAGCTGCGTTGTGTCCCAGTAATCAATGGGTAATTCATGTCAGTGGGTGTAATTGTGGATGTTGAGTTATTGTGCATTTCACATGTGTTAATTGTGTAAAAAAAAATGTAATCTAATTAATCAGGCAAATAAATTAATCTGGATTAACATATTAATTTTGACAGCCCTACATAGAACATACTGTATATGTTTTTGTGCAAGGAAACACTGACAACATTAACCAGATGAAATTATTTACTCATGAAAATGCTTGATGTATGTATGCATTTGGCATTATTTCACCCTTAACTCCTCGCACTCCCACAGCTCTATTCTTTTGTCTAAATAAAGTCCACTTTTGGCTCCTCTGAACCTACAAGTGCCCTGTTCGGACCTTGTGCTAAGATCTACTCTGCAGACACCGCTAATGCAAGGTCTGAACAACCTGAGGACACATTCCTATCAGCTGTGATGCATTCAGAGTACATCCACATTCTCTGACACTGACCAAATATCCATTCTGTGACATATTAAGGACTGTCTATTCACCTGACAGGGTCTGTCTGTCTTTTAAAGACATCTTAAATATTAAAAAAAACCACAAAAATATTACAAGCATCTTGTATGTGTGTGCCTTGGTGCTGTGCTCACCTGTACAATGCTCTACCTTCCACTACCACACATTTTTCTACATGTGGAAATTATATTCATAATTTTCCAGCAGAAATTCATAAATGTCTATAAGTGCATCAAAGACAGTCAACCAAAAACAAATAGAATGGTGAAAGTTGTTATATCAATATTAAAGGTGCACTGACTGATTCAGCTGCAGTGAATAATATAGGCAGGAAAAGAAACTGTTCACCTAATAAAAGCAGAACACTGCATTAAATTGACAAAGAAATATTACACGCCCTATAGACAAGAGGGTTTATTTGCATACGGAGGGGGGGGAAAGGGCAGATCTGAGCAAAAGTGACCAGGCAAAACACATCTGTAATACAGTACCTCAGAGCTGGACACTTCTACCTGAAAAGCGTGTGATGGACGTACTGTAAATACGAAGCATAAACTGGGCCACAGCACCAGCCTAAACTCAAACTCCACTTCAAAAATGTATCTATAAGGAACAAGGTTTGCTTGGAATACATAGAGCAGTTCCTTTTGTTTTTATCAAATAATGTGTTGTTTCTCCATTTTTTGATGTGGCACAACCATATGTATTTTGCAAGTGCTTTTGTGTGGTAAGTTTACAGATTTGTGAATACTGCAGTGCAATGTGGGTTGATCTGCAGAGAGGTAATAATAAAAGAAGAAAAATAAATAATAATGGCAGGGTTTTGACCGTGAATGTTACGGTATCAAAGCTGATCTATCTTCTATCTACCTGACAGAGCCTCCCAAATGACCAGCAATCATAAAACTTGAATGAAAATCCAATTTTTGAACAAAGTTGAGGTCACAGAGCAGCTCGTGAAAGTAGAAGTGAAACAAACGCGGCAGGATAAAACAAACTGTCAAAAAACTTCATCGACATATTGCACGTCACAAACTCTGCTCGTCAAATATTCATCACATCCTTTTCCCTCCCTGTTTCATTCCAGCTCCAATAGTAATAAATACATTAGTGGATAAAAGGAAATCAAACCGGATCCCGGAGGGGGCACGCCAAGACTCCCAATCTCCATGCTGTTTCTACTTACTAAGATTCAATTAAAAATGTACAGCTGCCACAGATTTATTATTCATATGCACATTTTTTGAGTCCATTGATGGGATGACAGTCTGGTAAATACATGAGCAAAGCAATAGAGGAGTGTGTTCCTAGACAAGTGAGGTGTGAGTGTCCTTCTCTCTGATCCTCCATGGTTCGGTTATCTTAGACCAGGGCTAAAGTTTACAATCTAAACAGGTTTTTGGATAGAAAGAGAAAAAAATGTGTAAAGCCACAACATATCTTTATGGATCACATGACATATGACAAGGATTAAGGGGTAGAAAATGGATGGATGATGTACAAGAATAAAGATTTAATTAATCCTGTGAATGGCATATTGGTGAGAAAGCTGAATTACAGCTACTCACAAAAATGTAACAGTTTAGTACTTTTACTAAACTTTTTTTTGTAGAAAGATGTGAGGTTTGTTTACTTTGACATGTTTTGACAACTTCCTGTCATCTTCCCCAGAAGTCACTGAAATATGTCAAGGTAAACAAAACTCGCATCTGTCTACAAAAAAAGAATAACAGTAAACATAGTAATTTGTTGAAGATAGTATGAACCATGTTGCACTTAAAGTAACAGTTTGTTCTTAAACACAGTTGAGTTATAAGACAAAAACTTATGTAGTTGCTTCTAAAACAAGAAACCAGAAGTGAATCCACTCAGATTCACTTAGAAGCTGCTGCAGCACAATGTAAGCAGACCTGTAATGACTTTCACTTTATCTTCACTTATTTTGGAAGAACAAGGTGAAATTCACTGTTCTGGTGTTGGTGACACAGAGTTGTAGTCCACTGAGATGTTTCACACAAAAGCAGCTCTTATTTTTAGTGTCTTTATGACAAACTATGACTGTCTTGTCTCATAAAATTGTGTTTTGTGTTTTAAACAGACACACATCTCTGTAGTTCATGCGTAATTCAAACAGTATTAAAAAGTGTCTGGTGCTGTGACAGCCATTCAGGCATGTTTTTTCCTCAGTTAGGCCTGTAGTCAGGAAGTAAAGGGTCTGGACTTCGCCTCTCTGTAAAAACGTGCTGGTCCCTAAAGCCAGCAGAGCTGTGCTGAACCGGTTGGATCAGTGGAAAAGCAGCATGCATGGCTTGTGTTCTATTGAGTCACTCTATCTCCCTCAGTATTTTTCACTCTGCTGTTGATCTTTCTCTTTATTCTGTCTTCTTCTGTCCGTCTATCCCTGTCTGTCTGTCTCTCAAACTCAAGCTCAGAGTGTGTGTTCAGGTGCTGGGGTAAAAACATGGATTATTGACTGGTGCATTTTTGAATTTTGACAGATTTTCATCTGATATTTTCTCACTTCATCTTTACCCATCTGCCTGCCAGTCAGGTTGCCGGTGCTATAGATCCCTTATGGCTTAGCCAAAGAACCCATTGAAGTTGTGCTATGCAACCTCTCCCCCTGCGCTTTACTTATAGGATCCACAAGCAGACCTACAAAGATGCTATTGAAGTGAGAGAGTCAAGTCAATCTGCACTCACTCGCTGGCATGCACGCACACACAAACACATGTGGGTGTTGCGTCTTGTAACATCTGAGATTCTTCAAATGCGCTTTTAAAAAAAGTTTCTCGCCAACCACATCAGTCGAGGCGAAACTTGTGAAAAGGGCTGCCAAGTAAGACACAAACACACCGGAGCGCTAACACACACCTACCTGCAGCTTTCTCAGTGTCCTTTCTCCTGCCTCTTTCACTCCTTCCTCTTTATTGCCTTTTTATTAAAAGCATCAATCTGTGTGATGCTGGCCTGACATCTGTTCTGGGGAGAAGTTGTTGAGCCTTAATGGGGGATCAATGAAAGGAAGATTACTCATGCTCAGGTGGAGGGGTGAAGACTAGAGTTAACAGATGTTCCTCACAAAGAGAAGAGGTGTGTGTGCATCGATATAAGTGTGTGTGTATGCATTGTAGCATGTGCAAGATAGATAGATATAGAGGGTCCCTTTGGGAACCCTCTTCCTGCGAGCTTCATCCTTCAGGCAGAAAAGCTTTAGAGGAAGTATTTCATACCTTTCAAAATTACAAGCTTTGAAATGGGACCAGCTGATAGACAGCAGCGTTGAGGCTGAACTAACACCTTCGTTTAGCCTTAATGTGTTGCCCTTGTAAAGCTGGATCTTTCTATCATGTGTGAAAGCATGACTAAAGTGGATGCTGGAGTGGGTGCACACATTTCCTGCCCATCTGCTGTATAAATGTTCTTTTCATCTCAGAGATATGTTGCTGCTAAGATAAGATGTGATCTAAGGTGACCAAATCCTACACTCAAAGTAGGAGGATGAAAAAAAAATCTATGATCCAGAATGTTGTGGGCAAGGATGTAAGCTTCAATTCAACCTTGGAGGGGAGGTTTATTAATGTGATCATCTCTGAATCCTTCTGAAAATTTAGACAATCTGAATTTGAAAACTAATTTTTAAAATTGTTACATTTCTGTTCTCTGGTGAATTGTTGATACATCAATCGGTGCCTTTCATGAATATGTTCATGAAGGGAACAAGAAATAAGTTACTTAAAATCTACTTAAAATAGCAAAAAAAATAAATAAATCCCAGCATAAATGGGAATGAAGTAAACAAATGAAGAAAGTAAGCAAAAAAGGAAGAAAAAGATGAAGAAAAAATTAACAAAAAAGACCAAAATAATCAAGAAAATTAAAAACATGAATGAAACAATCCAATAAATGGACAAAATAATCAAAAAAAGGACATTCTACTCATTGTGTGACTGTTCCCATTCAGACTTTCCATTCACATCTGTCCTGCCAAATCAGATCCAATGAAATCACATGTGAACAGCTTTAAAACCCCAGTACACATTCCTGTATGAACGTTGTTCTGAACTGCATTTTTACACATTCTCTTAGCTTGAATAATATTGATTGATTGATTGATTAATTGTTTGATTGATACTTTATTGATCCCACAAAAAGGAGAAATTCACAAACGGTAGTGAACTGAACTCGCGCCTTGCAGTTGGGGGAAGCGGAGGGGGGAGGGATACAATAGGAAAAGAGAGTAAAAACAGCACAGTTTCCAGAATTAGGCTCCATAGGAAGCAAAATTATGGTCACGTAGAAAAAAAAACCTCATATGCACAATTAGCAGTGGCTACACAACAAAGCAAGATATCAGAAAGAGTTGGACTGTGCGGGTAAGTGTGTAATAGTGTTCACTGGATGCATTGTGTCATATCAGTTCTGATAGGAAAGTCAAGAATTCTCTCTCAGAGCATATAGTCCAGGTGTTAAATTCTGTGATAGTTACCATGGCGGCACATGTCCATAGAAAAGTTCAGCCTGACCTCATATCAGAGTGTTGGTGTAAGGCGGGGGAAGGGTAAAAAGCAGAGCTCATTCCCCGAGCAGTGTCTCCTCCAAGGGGGGGTTACACTCAGGCCTCTCAAGGCCAGCAAGAGGGAGCCAAGAAACAAAAACAAAAGATAAGTCAATTTCATTGAGGTCCAGCTGGTCTATTCCATGTTGCTTCGGGTTTAGGGGGAGACTCTGACAGAGAATGAAGCAAACACACAGACAAGACATAGCAAGCAGGGAAAACTGGGACGGGAGCAGATAGAAATGCGTCGCACTCTCTGAAAGCTGGAAGATGTTGGTATTCATTAAAGCCTGTGTAATGAAGTGATATGATCTGTTTCATACAATGCAGTAAATATAATGTGTTTTAAAACACATCTACATAACATAGTTAAAATGGTTTAATCATTTGTCTTGTGGTAAAAACACCATACAACTCTCTCGTCTGTGGGAAAAAGCTTGTCCCAATACCATGAGTTTTGATTTCCAGTAGGCGGCGCTATGATTCAGGATGAATATTATCAAGTGCCTGTGTTCAGAGTACGATGCTTACATGTGGAGTTTGATTTTGATTAAAGAAAAAATGGATGAGTTCTGACTATTTTGTGTTTTATGATGAGACATCCAAAGTTACATCGCCTGGATCAAAGGTGGAACATACCTTCACTGTTTAGATAACTTGTAATCTTTAACATACAACGTCTGCACTGAACAAACATGAAGTCATTCAGAATAATTTGAAGAACTATATTGTTAGGAAAAAAAGGGTTGGAAAAGGCTACAAAAAGATCTGTCATTTGATAGTTTTTTTTCTAAATGTTGGATTTCCTGGTGGTGCCTTCCTGTTTCCACTAGGTGACACTGTGATTCAGACACAACATTGTCATGTGGCTTTGTTCAAGACAAAATTCTGGTCCTACATGTGAAATTTTATGCAGACTGTAAAGAGAATGGTTGACTAATGACAATTTCATGATTTATTGCAAGACATTTCACGTTTGGCACCTCCCTGACTTTATAGTGTAACATGTACACAAGCTTTTGATAACTTTTACTCTTCAATGCATGATGTTTAGACTGACCAGGTTTGAAGTAATTCCAGCAAAAACTGTAGTATTTGTTTGATCAAACAGAAGGGATGAAAATGGGCAAAATGCGACCAAAAAAATCCAGATTTCTATTCAATATGGTGGATATTTTTTTGTGGGTTACTTCTTGTTTCCTGCAGGTGGCGCTATGATTCAGACTCAACACAGAAATGGTGTGTTGAATGCAAGATTTTGATCCTACATGTGAAATTTTATGCAGATTGGACCAAGAATTGTTGAGTTACAAGAATTTCATGTTTTATGGTGAGAATTCCAAACTTGGCCCCCGCTGACCATACCATGTAACATATCAAGAAGCTTTTAATAAGTTTTACTCATCAATGGATGAAACAGAAGCATTGAAAATGGCCAAAATGAGACAGATAATTCAACAGCTTTTACAAAATGGCAGATTTCCAGTTCATTTTACAGTATGGCTCCGAGATGCTTTTTTGGGCATCCTGAGGTGATACATAAGTCTTCCAATTTTTTGAAAACATAGCTTAATCCTGGTCCAGGAGCTGAATTTTTGAAAATTTGTAAGGTGCGCTATTCAGCCATTTTGCATTTTTCAACTAAAAACTTATATCAGATTGTAACACTCATCTCCTGGCATACAGTATGTACCAAAGATGATTGGGTTTTAAAACATTACTTCCTGTTTTGTGGTGAACAACGCGTTACTGTGGCAACATTTTTTGATGAAATGGCAAAAGCTTCACTATGGAGCTTCATCAAGGTCTGACAACTTACATGATGAAATTTGATGACGCTACTATGCATTTACAATGAGCAGTTGTGAGATGGTGTGAAGGGTTTTTACTTAATTTGGACAGGAATAGCAACAATGAATCTAAAGTTGCGACAACGCCTCTTTGAGAATTTCACTGAAGGAAATATAATAAACCTTTAAACAGATGTGGCACACAGGTCAGTTGCTGATGAAGCACACAGACGGGGTTTCCAGTTCACAAATACTCACATTTTTTTGTTTATATTCATAGGTACAGTCTTTAAAATGGTGCTTGCTAAGGCAGACATGCACATAGGACAGGGTGAGGCCTACTAATAGGTGAATGGTGCTTAAAGATACATTTATATTAAGAAATAAATCACTCAATACACCACACAAGTGCACACATTCCACATGGAGGAATTGCTGTGGAACGTCACCACCAAACATCAGTCCCACCATGTAGGCACTCAGGCGCTGTAAAACAAAGAAATAAAAATCAGCATAAGCACCAAACAAACCATACAATTACCACAATGTAACCAACATCAGCATAACAACATTTAAAATAAAATAAACAAGTAGCAAATCCTGCGGCCAGGCCAAAAGTAACCACGGGTTGCTCTGAGTTAAGCATGGCTCCCACAACCAGCCTGCGTGCCTCAGATGCAGCCCACCATAGCATGCACCACAGGTTGAAATGTCCTAGGTGAGGCAAGCAGTAATGTTTTAGGCGAGCCAAAGCAGTTATGTCTTGGGAGAGGCAAGTGGAAACAAGCAGAGTAAAGACAAATCAGCGATAAAGCAGCGTTGAAACAAAACAGCATGAAGACAAAGCAGCAGCTGTTCCTCAGTGGGTTGGAAGCAGTCACCACCGCAGCTACAACTGGGAACCTTAATGTACCAAGATAATTAGAATTATTAGTCTACTACTTGAATGGTAATTAATATAAACTACTGACATTTGGTTACATACCGATCAGGCAAAAGGATGGCTACGTACAGGAGGGAGAGACAGAAAGAGGCAGCTTTACTCAAATGGTGTCTGAAAGCACAGGTGAATCACTACAATGCTAAGCTACATGAAAACATAGTGCAGTGATACTTACCATATATCAAAAGCAGTATGGCATGCATTCACAGACTACTGTGTCTGTGATAGAAACAACATAATTTTAGCAGAGAAAAGAAAACTGTTGCTGCATGAACAGATCACAGATGCAGCCATACCTACTCAGGGCGGAAGTCCATCAGAGGAGAGAAAGACAACATTCCGGCATAGCGGTCGAGGCTAGCCCTATCAAATCATTGGCTGTGAGTGGTCATGTGACTCATTAATGTGAACAAAATGAAAGCACTTTCATACTGCTACACAGCATCCAAAAATCTGGAGTGTCAGACTTTCCTTCACCACTAGGTGGCACTGTAACTCAGACTCCAAATTTTGATTTGGTTCTGTTCAGGGCCAGACTCTTTTCATCCAAATGAAATTTGGTGCCGCTTGGATGAAAACCTGACGAGTTATTGCAGTGTGATGGTTCACAATGAGACGTCCAACTTTGCACCCCCACCATTAACGTATAGTGTAACATTTCATCAAGCCTTTCATAACTTTTAATCATCAACTTGTTTACTATGGATTTGCTGAATTGTATGTTCATCAGTTAAAATCTGTATTTGAACCTTGTTCAAACGTGAAACTTTGTATTTTTGTTGCCAGTAGGTGGCGCTATGACTCACCTTCAATATTGCAATTTTAATGTGTTTAATGTGAACTGGCATTCAGTACGTGATGTTTAGTGCAGTTTGGATGAAAAATTGCCAAGTCATAACAACTCACTGTTTTATGGCAATAATTCAAAATTTCAGGCCCCGCAGTTCACTTACAGTGTGATTTTTTAACAAGATTTTAAAAACTTTTAATCATCATCTTGTTAACTGGGCATCGATCAAATTTGAAGTCGCTAGAGTAAACCATTTAGGCGGAGATTGATCAAATACCAGGTGAGAAAATGGCCCAAAATGTCTGAACAGTCCAAAATGGCTGCCTTCCTCTACATCTGACAGGAAGGCATTGGCCCCAATGACTTTTTTGCAGATCTTGTTGTGATACATAAGTGTACCAAGTTTCATGATTGGTTAAAGTGACTGGCCGTGATGTTGCAAAACTAGAGAGGAAGGCCTGAGCGCACGGGCACCAACCTAGGATTTGCCGAGTTTCGACAAGAGAGGCATGTGAAGAAATTTTCATGAATTTTTGTGCATCTTCAGGCAGTGAAAATGGCCGCAAAGACCAGAAAAATAAAATTAATAATAATCAGTACAATTCCAATAAGGCTTGGGCCCTAGTAATAATCATTACAGTTCCAATAGGGCCTCGCCACCTGAGCGATGCTCGGGCCTTAATTAAAGCTGCAAGCAGCAATAATTGGCCCAAGCCTCTGGCATGCACTACCATGAGCAGCCATATGCCGCACCAGGCCACAGTCACTGGATGTCACCATGTCAGTGGCATGTCAGGATTGACATGTAACTCTGTGCTGGTCAGGTTTCCTGTAAAGTATGTGATTTTTCTTGCAGATATGATGATCTACCACAGAATTACATAGACTTTGTGATTGTGGCAATGGGCCACGTTTCCATGGTAACAACGCAATTTTGACATACAATTCTAAATTAGACCATGTATCCGATGAAACCTGTTAAATTTCATGAAGATTGATCAAAGTACGCCAAAGTTATAACCACTTCATGTTTTACGGTGAAGGGTCACTAATTGCTCTGTTGCCATAGCAACAGCATCACTATTGAAATGTGGATGTATCCAGGTCAGGTTTTCTGTGAAGCATGTAAGATTTTATGCAGATCTGATGATCTACCATAGAGTTACATACACTTTCTATTTTTGGCAAACATTCACCATTCGTCATGTTACCATGGTGACACTGTCATCATTGACATATAGTTGTACTCATACCATGGTCCTGATGAAACACGTCAAATTTGGGAAAGATTGGATAAAAACTTTGAAGTTACAGCCACTTCCTGTATGGTGGTGAATGGTGACTACACACCATGTTACCATAGCAACAACACAATTTTGCATCCAGTTGTATTTAGACCATAGATCTGATGAAACATGTCAAATTTGGTGAAGATTGACCAATGTATGCCAGAGAACCACTTCCTGTTTCACGGCAATGGTTGGCCAATTACGCCAAAGTTCTTGAAAGATGGCGCATTTCCATGGCAACCATTCACATGTACTTGTATTCAGGTCAGGTGTGTGATGAAATGTGTCAAGTTTGGTGCAAACTCAATAAGCCACCTCCAAGTTATGGGCATTTCCTGATGTTTGGCAAAAGTTTTTACACACACCAAAATCCTCCAAATATGGTGGATCACTATGGCAACATTTTTGAAGTTTTGTACTAGCCTTCAAAAACTTTTAATGACCTACCTGTGGACTTGCTGTCTTGTGAATTTCAAGTCATTTGGATGAAGTGTCAGACTAATTCATTCAAACGCATTACATGAAATTCGCCAAAACGCGGACTTCCTGTTGCGTTGGGGTCATGTGACTAATTCAGTTTTCTGTTTGTCTGGGTGTGATATACATGTGTAGCAAATTCCGTTTGTGTATGTGAAAGTGACCCTTCATTGACATGTGACAGTTGGCCACGCCCACACTCCATTTGGCCACGCCCACCCAGGTGAGCTTTATTTTTTTAAAGATTTGCGCACATTTCTGATGTGTGTGCCAAGTTTCACAATTGTGCAAGTGTGTTTCCTGCTTCAAAAACGTGCTCAACGCTCCAGAAACATAAAGAAAAATAATAATAAACGGAGCAGTAATTAGAGGCTCTTGCCTACACACTGTGTGAGTGGCTGGAGCCTAATAATAATCACTTCAGTTCCAATAGGGCCTCGCCCCCAGCGATCCTCGGGGCTCGGGCCCTAACAAGTAAGCAAAACACTCAGTCACACCCTTGTGACTGTAGATGCGCTTCTTCCTCATGTTGGCAGCTGCTGTCATTCCCATCTCTACCCCTAGAGGGCGAAGTCAATCAGAGACACAGCTGGTCTGTTTCATGAATGGCTGTACAGTATTTCATTACAGCAGGAGACCATGTACAAATGACCATTAAAATATGTTCTTAATCTTTTTTTCACTTGATCCTCCTCCTGCATCATCTGTTTTCTCACACCATGACTCCTGATGGTCAAACATGGAGATGCTGTAAAATGCACTGAGAAACAGACAAAAACACACCATAATCTGATAACACATAACACATCTCTCGCATTTTGCTCACATTGCAGATTATTTTATTCCTTTTGTGTGTGTTTTCTGGATATTTCCAACCATTTTGTGTATCATTTTATTTATTTGTTTTTTACTGTTTGAATATTTATAGGACAATTTGAATATTTTTTGTGAAGAGTTTTATTTTTGTATATTCTCTGGCTATGTTTTTCTGGCTATATGATTCTGTGCATGTAATTAATGTTTGTTCACATTCTTGTTTGTGTTCATTTTTTATTTTCTTGATTATTGAGATAGTTTTGTTTTAGTTTTAGTTCACTTTTGATTATTTTATTTTTTACTTTCTTTATCTTAATTATTCACTTTAGTCCATTCCATCAACTATTTTACACATTTTTTAAACTTTTATTCATCCTAATGGTTTTTACACATTTTGTTTAGTTTCAAAATTATTTTACTTTTTCTTCTTCTTTTTTTTTTTTTTTTTTGGAAAAGCAGTTTTCAAATATTTCATTACAAGACCAGTCCACGTCAGATTCCAGACTCAAATTAAGTCTGATACCATACTGCTATTCCAGGTTTTTGAACATAACATAACAACAGAACAAATGTTTTTTTTTTCATTTTATAGTTGATTTTGATGTTAATTTCTGGGGGTTTTTTTTTTTTTCAGATTGCTTTGTTCATTCTGTGCAGTATTTTGATAATTTTTTTCTTCATTTTCTTCATTATTTTGTTCATTTTTAATAACTCTCTTGATTGTTAACATACCAGAAACAGTAAAAGCCACTGAGAAATAGATAAAAAGGAAAAAGTGAAAACGCACCATGGCCTGTTGAAGCAGCTTTTTAACACAGTATTTTCTGGATCTTTGCCACATTTTCCCATTTCTTCTCTCTTTTCGGACTTTTTCCACATCTGGCGGTGGAACATAAAGAGGTTTTTGAAGGCTGCAGATACTGTAGGTTACGGGATGTTCCTCCACCTGCAGCTTTCTTCAACTGCACACATGCACACACAGACACGCACACAGTAAAACATGCTTTATCTGCCATGTTAAAAGCAGATCCCAGACACTAGAGGAGCACCTTGGATGTTTCCAAAGGCGCTGTTTTCAAAAGACAAGAGGAAAGGTGTGAGGAGGAAAAAATATGTGGCCTTTCACCTCACAGGAAGTGATTTATACAGGACTGTAAAGCGAGCCCTCCGGACCACTGCTGGCCTGGGAAGAGGATTTCTGCTGGAGTGGCCACAAGTCTGAATGAAATGTGAATCTGATAGTCAACACAGAAAAGTCTGAAACTGATAAATAAAATTATCAAAATGTATCAAACTAAGAAGAATAATCTAAAAAAATGAACAAAAAGAACAAAATAATCAAGAAAATGAACAAATAATTAAAAAATTAACACAACAAGCAAAAAAAAATGGACCAAAATTGAAGAAAATTCACAAAATAAGCCACAAAAAACAGCAATTAAGAAAGTAAACAATAAAAGTTGCCAAACTGGAAACAATAAGAAACAAATTGAGCCAAAAAAGAATAAAAAACATCTGCATTTTACTATAAACTAATCCACATTTTGCAACATTTTTATGTATTTATCTGTTTAATTAGTAAAAAATAATAATGCTAATGTATTTTGTTTACTTTGATTTCATGTTTTGAACGGTGCAACAAAAGATCAGGTTAGATATTGAATTGAATTAAAAGAACTATCCCTTTTAGGGAAATTAATGTATTATCAGTCTGTCCATCAGCTGTGGTGTTGGCGGTGGGATGAAGGATCTCCTGCAAGGTTCAGTCCTGCAGAGTAGTGACGTTAGTCGTCCACTGCAGCTGCTCCTCTATTGGAACGCAGTAAGGTTAAGAGGATGGTCTGAATTGGCCGTGATGTCCTCCAAGTTCTTCTTCTGACCACCGATGCATCCTTGTTCACTCGTCTGTCCAGCCATTTACAGTACATCTCTGTCTGAGGCTGCCTGCCCAGCAGAGTGCTCTGTCATCCACTGGCTGGTAAAACATGAGCAGCATCCTAAGAAAGATGTCAAACAATTTGAGCCTCCGTAGGAAAAATAGCTGACTCTTTCCCTTTCAATAGAGTGCATCTATGTTCTGATACCAGTCTATTTTGTTGTCCAGATGTGCACCAAGATATTTGTAAGTCCGCACCACCTCGATGTCCACCTCTTTAATGCAGACTGGCTGAAGAGGGGTCTTAGACTTTTGTAAGTCCACTACTATTTCTTTTGTCTTGGAGGTGTTCATCACGACTGCAGTCATGCATTGGTGAGATCTCTATACTCCCCTTCCTGTCAATATTTGCCCCCACACTATTGAGCTTGTCTTTGTATGTAAAGTTGGATTGTTTTGAATGTGCTTGAGATGTCAGAGAACATATCCCTCACATAAGCACCAGCCCCCTCCAGATACAAGTAAGCGTGACGTAGCATGTATGGAACAGCATCATCCACTCCAATACATTCTCTGTATGCAAACTGGAGGGGGTCCAGTGTGTATTTGACATGGGGTCTCAGTCGTTGTAAAATCAGTCTCTCCAAGGTCTTCATGATGTGGGATTTGAGGACCACCGGTCTGTAGTCATGAAGCTTAAGTAGATACTGTACTTTACTTTGGGTGCTGGCGCAATATGTGGTACTTTTTACAGAGCTGGGACCCTCCCTAGGTGTAAACTTCAGTTTAAGATATTCGGCAGATGTTCACAGAGTTGAGCAAAACAGACCTTCAGCAGCTTTGAACACACACCATCTGGGCCAGCTGCCTTCCCAGGGCTTCCCCATCTTCATCTTCACCCTTACAGTGGCAGACAGTGAAGGGGCTCCAGGTGAAGGAGGGGGATCAGTTACTGTGGTGGAGATGCACACTTGTGGAGGAGTTGGAGGAGGTGTCAGTAGCAATCCCAGACCAGAGGAACAATTGTCTGAAGATGGAGGAGCTGCTGAAGTGGAGATGCATGTGCTGACCCGACATTCTTCAACAGTTGGGAGAAATAGATTATCAGGAGGGTGGTGCATGGGATGGTGCATGGTTGTGGGGAGGGTGGTGCATGGTTGTGGGGGTCTCTGTAGGTCATGGTTCAGTGAAACCAACAAAACCACATCATCTGTAAAAAGCAGTGATGAGATCCTGAGGCCATCAAATTGGATCTCCTCCTCACCCTGACTGCTACCAGAAATCCTGTCCATAAAAGTTATGAACAGAATCAGTGACCAAGGCAGCCCTGGCTGAGTCCAATCCGGACTGCGAACAAATCTGACTTGCTACCAGCATTGTGAACTCGACTCAATTGACCCATATTAGCGAGCCTTGGACCTTCTATTCCGAGAGCACCCCCCACGGGTTCCAGTCCAGTCCATTACCTCTACTTGAAGAGGGGAACCACTGCCCGGTCTGCCAGTCCAAAGACAATCTTCCTGTCCTCCCTTGGGTCATGGTTGAAGCTCTGCCAGAGGGGGAAGTTGAAGGTCTCTTGGACAGAGGCCTCTGCCAGATGTTTTTAGAACACCCTCACGTTATGTTTAGGCATTCCAGGTTGGTACAGCCTCTTTCCCTGCCATCAGGTCTAATTCACCACCAGGTGGTGATTGGTTGACAACTCTACACCTCTCGTCACCTGAGTGGCCAAGACATACAGCCGCTGGTCAGATAAAGAGACTACAAAGTTCTCATCAACCAAGCATTAGTGTATAATGACTTGGGGCGTGACCAAACCTCAGTACATGATGACTTTGGAGGGGGAATGTTATGTCAGTACAGGATGCCTGGGTTTGACATTTCCAAATGTGGCACCCTTTGACTGTATCTAGTTCATCAAGATGCATCAATAGGTTTACGAATTAACTGACTTGGTTAGAGTTGGGGGGAAAAGGGGTCATGCTGAGGGTCACACAGACAGAGCTGAAAAACACACCCAGTGAAACACAAAAATTTGTGATATGAAACACACCTGGCATGAAGCATGATATTAATGCTCACCCTCCTGTGTGACTATGGGTTATGTATTGCTGCCATATTGTCCTCTCTACCTTCATCTAAGGTTTCTTCCCTTAATTCAATGATCTGGCTTTTATCCTCATTTTTCAACATCGAAGGAAAATTTCAACGACTGTCTAGTATTGCTGCAGGTGGGTTTGGCCACAGAAAATTGAACAGCATCGTGTACCTACGCCAAAAGGCAATCTGCACTAGTCTGGCCTGGCACATGAATGGATTTATAGAAATGCTCAATTTCAACACACTGGGGATGAGATAGTTACTTCTGCACATAAAACATGTCTCACACATGTGAACTCATCAGTAGCACTTACTTTACTGTCACTGACATTCATCTCAGTCTGCAGTATGTTTCCTTCTTGTCTTGTGGCCTGTAATAACCACCATCCACAACATTTAACATGCAAAAAGTCCACCCGCGAATCCTGAAGATTTTGTTTTGCACAGATGTAATGCCTTAGGGTTTTTAAAGAAATGTTTTTCTGTCTGGTTACATTGCCACACAGTGTAATTTCCATGTTGTACATGAATGTTGAAATGTCCTCTCACCACAACACTCATAAAGTAGTTAGAGAAAGAGGTATTTAGAATTTTTTTTTTACCCTTTTTAGCTTGTTTTCTTTTCACAGCAACACCCAAAGATAGTAAAGACTTTCTCTCTCATTTTGCTGTCTCTATCTCTCTATGTCATGTCCTTGAAAAAGAAAAGGACGGGCTCAGACAGCCTGGGAACGGCTAACTACGAGACGATCTGAGCGCCGCTGCATCAAAGGCCAGCCCATTTGCACAGCAGCTTACACACACCCACACATCCACAAGCACCAGCTTACATATTTGGGTTTGCTTTTTCTGAAGTTCATTACAAGTGGCAGAACTATTACCCTTTTTGACAGCATGGGTGTGAGTCAACTACAAAGACCTCAAAGTTCAGCTCACAAACTGTTCAACTCAGCCAAAGTTGGGACGTTTTGGAGCAGTTCCTACATTATCATTAGTTTTTTTGTTTTTTTTTTATTTCCAGAAGGTGTGGGTGTCCAGACATGACTACATAGCTGGGTAGTTAGGGGATTCAGCCCCCTCAATATTTGTAAGTGTGCATTTGTTCAATCCAGTGAAGCCGGTTAAATTTGTAGGTTTAAACACTTCATTATGTTTTTCAGTTTTCTTCTTTTTAATGCTCATTTTGATTATTATGTCATTCATTTTTGATCATTTTGTTTTGTAATATGTTCATTTTTTGCATTTGTGATATAATTTAAGGGGGAATAAAATCTGCAGTCTTATTATATTTTACATTTGAATACACACAAACTGTGTTTATTACATGCAAATGGTTATAATACATGGGGGTTCATTTAACCTGTTGTAAATACTAGTGAATAGTATGTCAGTTAATTTTGTGTCAGTTTTCAGTTTGTTGCCCATTTCTTTGTTTCTTTCTTTCTTTTTACATTATTTTGGTCAATTCATTTCCCTCAATAATTTATTAATTTTGATTTGTTTTTTCAATTAATTAATTTATTTTGGTTATTTTTTTATATTACCTTTCTTGCTGATTTTTGTTCATGTAGTGCTTTTTTTATGTTGTCTTATTGCTGTGTTCATTTTTGGTGTTTTTTACTCATTCTCCTTTTTTGTTAATGTCAATGGTTTATTTATTCATTTTTTGCTCAAATGTTAATTTTGTTAAATTTGATTTATTTTATTGACTTTTGGTTCATTTTGATTTAATGCTGTCAGTGACAGCATAAATCAGATGAAAAAAATGTAAGTTCTATATTTAAGGTTATTGATGTTATTGTCTTTTCATTGTCTTGTAAAAAGTAAAGTATGAAAACATTAAGTCAGATTGAAATACATTTTTGAATTCATTTGTGGTCATTTTTTGGTGATATTGCTCATTTTTATTCATTTTGTTGAATATTTTGTTTATCACTTTACTAAGTTTTGTTCATGTACTTGATTATTACATCAGTTTGTGCATTTATTTAATAAAGGTGCCAACTGATGAATTGCCAATTCAAAAGAACAGAGAAAATGCTCAAAATTTACACTAGGATCCAAAGATGCTGTTCTAACTATTCCCGCTAATGTTCAAAAAGATTAAACCTCTGTTCTTGCATGTCTATGATGCTGTATGAAAATATTTTACCCACAAATGCTTCCCAAAAAAGTGTGTCATTTTTTAGAAAATAGCTTTCATAAGTCATTTTCCGTAACTGCTGGTTTAAGTTACTGGAACAAAAATGGCACAAAGGGCATCTCCTCCCACATTCTCTGATGTTTGACTGCAACCTGATGAGAAAGAAGCCCCTCTCTTAGCCATCAGGACACTTCATGTGAAGTGGCAATACCAGAACCCTGAGTCAAATCCAAATGCAGTCACAGCACATAACACCGGAGGCTCAGAGTGTGCAGGAGAGTACGTTTCATTGCAACACTGGGACTGGGTATTTTTGGTCATGAATCTCTGGATCCTCCTGGGAATTTTGTACGTGAATTTTATTTCTGAAGAACTGTTGAGGCACTAATTTGTGCCTTTTCCCCATAAGTGTATAAATGGAACAAAAAATAAGGCATTAAACCTTAATTTTGATTTAATGTTGTGAACAAAAAATTAAATCAACAAAATAATTGAAAAATTTAACAGCCATGTACAAAACAAGTAAGAAAATTATCAAAATTGAACAAAACCATATCAACATTTTCCCAATATGAACAAAATCATCAACCAAATAAACAAAAAATTAACAGAATGATGTAAAAATTGAACAAAAAAAATTGCAAAAATCGCAAAAATCAAAGAATGAACAATAATTAAGGAGTTATACAAAAGAATTTAAAAAATTGACAGTAACAATGAAAATGAATTGAATTGACAGAAATTATCCAGTTAACAAATATAAATGAACCAAAATGGCTACACTAAACAAGTGCATAAACAGAAATAACCAAAGTAATCATGAACATAAACCAAAAATGGGGGGCGGGGGGGTATGATGGATACAAGATGTGTGAAGATCCTTCAGCAGGTTCAAGGAGTTTGAGGTGTCATATTAACTTACAGTATGAAGACTATGATAATATGGTAATAACAGCAGAAAGCGGGGACTCAGAGGTCACGTTGACATCATTCAAGAGGGGATTAACATGCAGTTTCACCTTAAGAGTTAAGGTGGCAATGGACTCTAATCTTCCCTGTGGGTCGTGGTTACTTAAGTAGACTAAAGGGCTTCTTTTTGAGGCCGTTTCTGGCCAAAACATGAAATTCAAGTCAGTAGGAATGGGAGCTCAATCAGGACTGAGGCCACTGTGGCGGATAAGGTGAACAGAGACGCCGACTGTACTGCCTCAGTGGAACGTTGAGTTTGCATTCCTGACATCCACCAGTGATCGGATACCACATGTTGGAACCATTACATGATGTCATACAATTTCCCACCAGAATCTGCATGTGTCAGAGGAAGTGATGTCACACTCCCAGGCTGAGCCCTGCAGATGGTGATTCGATGCACTGAGGACGATACATTCTGAACTTTGTTGTGGGTGGGTGTGCATTTTTGTGTTTATGTGGGTGAGTTATGGCATGTCAACAAATGCACGGGGCATTAGTTTATTTTCAAAATACCTCCTTAAAATAATCCCTTCCTTCTAAGTTTTGGATTTTGGATAAACTATAGTTTCATATGAATAATGAAAACAGCCATAGGTTTTGTTTGAATTTGTGTATTTTAGTTGGGCATCTCTGGGTCCTCAGGCAAATTTTCAGCAATGGACATCAAACACTGAAATTATTTTTTGCTGGTAATTTAATTTCAAATCAAGGGAAGAGTAATGAATGAAATAATCAAGAAAAATAAACAATGAGCAAAAAACATACTATAATGTCACATGAATATTTTTTCTGTATGCTAAATGAATGCAAATACTGTATTATAGCCTTTATGTACAGCATGTGCTATAGGGGCTGTTCCAAAGACTGCTTTGGAATAGTGTCTGAGTGCAGAAAAAAAAGACACAAAGAAGACGTTTAAGATTGGGAAGGACACTGATGCCATCATAACGACTGAGGAAGAGGTACTGCACATGTATATGTCTGTGGAGATCTGTGTTATGACAACAGGATATGCTATTGTACTGATGATGTCTGTTATTGTATTGATGATGTCTGTGAACTCATGGCTCATCTTTTATGTTAGTTATGATTCCGCACTAATATGGCACAGTTTTTTGGTAGGTTTCAACATATGGGCCTCACCTGTCTCACGTTTGAAATGCTCTACAAGTCTCTTTACAACATACTCGAAGAACTGGAAGTCACTGTCTCTGAATGAGATCCACCCCATGGTCCGGCAGGTACAGTATGTAGTTTCAGTCATGGAACATTATTGTTTTACACATCTAATATGTTTCAGAGGGAACTAATCCAAATTCATACCCTCTGACACCAGAAACACTGAACTCATCCAAACCTTTCTCCTTCCGTGTCTGCAGCTGTCGTCTCCTTCAGATGCTTGGAAACCTTCTTAGTGACCTGTACACTGACAGAAATCTGGATAGCATCATGGTTGTCAAGGTGCATGACCAGCCTCTCAGGATTAAGTTAAACAACTTTGGTAATCCATTAAACTTATGCTTGGAATGATTTTGCAGCCAACCAGATTCAGGTAGGTTGCTGCGGTACAAACTGTCTTTCATTTACAGTCATATGAAAAAGTTTAGGTACCCCTAACAATTTCTATTATTTACATTTATAAATGAGTAGGTGTTTGGATCAGCAATTTCATTTGATACATGAAATAACTGATGGACACAGTAATATTTCAGCAGTGAAATGAGGTTTATTGGATGAACATAAAATGTGCAATATGCATCAAAACAAAATTAGATAAGTGCATAAATCTGGGCACCGTTGTCATTTTATTGATTTGAAAAACTGTAACTACTTTGCACTGACTAATTGGAACAGAAAATTGATTTGGTGAGCTTCTTAAGCCTTGAACATGATAGACAAGTGCATCCAATCATGACAAAAGGCATTTAAAGTAGCCAAGTTCAAGTTGTTCTTCTCTTTGACTCTCCTCTGAAGAGTTGCAACATGGGCGCATCAAAACAACTCTCAAATGACCTGAAAACAAAGATTGTTCAACATTATTGTTTCGGAGAAGACTACAAAAGCTATCTCAGAGATTTCAGCTGTCAGAGTCCACTGTGATGAACATAGTGAGGAAATGGAAGACCATAGTCACAGTTTGTTAAGACCAGAAGTGGCAGTCCAAGAAAAATATGAGAGGCAAAAGTGAAGGATGGTGAGAACGATCAAAGTAGACCTGTAGACCACTTCCAAAGACCTACAACACCATCTTGTTGCAGACGGTGTCACTGTGCATCGTTCAACAATTCAGCGCATTTTGTACAAGGAAAAGCTGTATGGGAGAGTGATGTGGAAGAAGCCTTTTCTGCACCACATGCCACAAACAGAGTCGCTTGAAGTATGCAAAAGCACATTTAGACAAGACAGCTTCATTTTGGAATAGGGTGCTGCGGACTGATGAAACAAAAATTGAGTAATTTGGTCATAACAAGGGGTGATATGCATGATGGCAAAAGAACACAGCATTCCAAGAAAAACACAGGCTATCCACAATAAAAATTTGGTGGAGGTTCCATCATGCTGTGTGGCCAGTGCCGGCACTGGGAATCTTGTTAAAGGTGAGGGTCGCATGGATTCCACTCAATATCAGCAGATTCTTGAAAATAATGTTCAAGAATCCATCATAAAGTTGAAGCTGGATATTTGAAGACAACAATCCAAAACAGCACTCAAAATCTACTCAGGCATTCATGCAGAGGAACAAGTACAATGTTCTACAATGACCATCCCAGTCCCCAGTCCTGAATATCATTGAAAATTTGTCGGATAATTCGAAGAAGGCTGTCCATGCTTGACAACTATCAAACCGAACTGAACTGGAGATGTTTTGCATCCTGAATCCACACACTCATTAGAGGCTGTAGGAAGTGCCTAGAGGCTGTTATTTTTGCCAAAGAAGGCTCTACTAAATATTGTGGTGATTTTTCTGTTGGGGTGACCAAATTTATGCACTTGTCAAATTTTGCTTTGATGCATATTGCACATTTTTGTTCATCCAATAAATCTCATTTCACCACTGAAAAATTACTGTGTCCATCAATTATTTGATAGCTTCAAATGAAATTGCTGATCAAACACCTACTCATCTATAAATGAAAATAATAGAAATTGTCAGGGGTGCCTAAACTTTTTCTCATACGACTGAATATTTTGTTATTCGTTTTCACCTTTTTCTTTTCCCCAGAGGAGAGCAACAGCTTTCATTTTTAGCTTTTATCTTCTTCCTTCAGGGCTCCAGAAGTCAGCTTTGATCCACCCTTAACTAGGTTTAAACTGTTTTTGTAATGACATCTCTCACATAAAATAACCATCCAGGGAGCTGGGCAAGCTGAAGAAGCCGTTGCGCTTTAGTCACTCCATGCCCAGCACAGCAGAGTATTTTTCAGGTGTCCAAAAGTAACATGTGGGAGTGCCATCTCCAATGATGCCACAGTGTCTAAGGACATCAACAACTGCCTAGTCAAAGCTAGCACCTCTTTTGGCCGCTTCCAGAAAGGTATCTTGAAAAACAACTCTCTACACCTGTCAACAAAGTTCCTGGTGTACAGAGCTGTAGTTACAACCACTCTCCTTTATGGATCAGAGTCCTGGGTTCTGTACTGGAAATATATGCAGCTACTGGAATGCTCCTACCAAAGATGCCTGTGCTTTTCTTTGGGTATCAAATGACAAGACCGCATTACAAACAGCAAAGTCTTGGAGTGTGCCAAGATCCCCGGCATTCAAACTGCACTGCTGTCTAGATAACTGTGCTGTGCAGGTTGCATGTCATACTGTACATGGAGGACATAAATCTGTCCAAAGCTGTGTTATATGGAGAACTACATCAGGAGAAATGCAGCAGATGAGCCCCAAAATGTACTTCTGGAAGCCAGGGTCTGGCAGAGTATTGCCAAGGATAGACACAGCTGGAAAGCAACCACAGGCGTCAAGAGTTTTGAAGCAGGGAGAACAGTAGCTGCTGAGGTCAAATGTAAGCAGAAGAAAGAATCAACTGCTTA
Source organism: Pseudamia nigra (assembly GCA_029823295.1). Lineage (NCBI taxonomy): Eukaryota > Metazoa > Chordata > Actinopteri > Kurtiformes > Apogonidae > Pseudamia > Pseudamia nigra. The sequence continues at coordinate 248 of JAQQAE010000160.1, read as the reverse complement.
GAACCCAGTTTCATAGGGATTCAGGTGCCCAACCTGTGAAAGAGTGAAAGTCACCAAAGACTACCTTCCCATTGATCCCTGGATTCGAAGAACCAGTCATTAAAAAAAAGGGAAAGAGTACTTTGATGAAAGAGTACCTTGAAGAGTTGATGAATGGGGAAAATGAGAGACAACGAAGAGTAGAAGAGGTGACCGTTGAGGACCAGGAAGTAGCAAAGATTAGTAAGGGTGAAGTGAGGAGGGCATTG
>JAQQAE010000159.1:0-40652 GCA_029823295.1 Pseudamia nigra | reverse complement strand
TCATTCTTCTTAGGTCCCATGATGAAAAACACAAAATGAAGCAGTATTTTAAATGAAAAAAGGCTCAGTTTGCATTTTAACTCAGCTGCAGGACCCGGACACACGATCAGAAGGACCACAATGTTTACATTCGATTCCGGGTCATTCACGGATGAGACTTGGAAGTGACGCAGACGTGACCCGGGCGTAGACACGTCAATCTTCAATCACTGTCCGAATAATTTTTTGTTATGCGGTTTGGACTTTTTTCCAATTTTTTCTTCTGTATGCGAATTTTTCTTTATGCGAAGAGTTCTTTATGCGAGGTACCACTGTGTATGTGATATTGTGATGTGATCTGCTGTGTACACATGTACAGCTGAGCTGGTGTGCGCATAGCTGCATAAAAGACAAAATATTCAACACCTGAATTTATGTACTAAAAAAAAATCATATGTCTCTGAGTTGCTAAGCTATTGGTCACTGCATTTACTGATATCTATTTTTAATTCATATAGTTAAATGGAGTACATCATGGGTCAAAGACCTGACCGGTTTGCAGGGATAAAAGTATATGAACCTGGATGTCTTATTTAATGATGACAAGTGTTAGAGGGAATAACATTATTTAAAAAACACTCCCACCAATAATTAAGTAGTTAAATTGTGTAAACAATGCACTGGACGTCTATCCACACTGTCAGATAGTCACCCTGACAAGATAATGAACCCGACCTGGCCACACCCTCAATGATTACAGACTTAATCCTTTGACTTTGTGTTTTAGACACATAAAATAGAGCCTAATATATTTTAGGGGGTCCCTGCTCCATCTCTCCATCAGTTTTGGGGTCGTTGCTCTGAAAAACATTGAAGTTCATGCTGTGGATTTTGTTCTGTTTCTGTTTGTTTCTGTTCAACTTGTAGATGATTTTGTTCATTGTTGCTCATTTTCTTGATAATTTTCTTTGTTATACTGCCTATACTTTGTTACCGCCTAAACTGTTGTGACTTGATAACTGGTGGAAAATGTGGAACCCAAGGTGAGACAAGTTGAAAACCAATGGCCTAAACCTAAGTCCAGATTCCACACATCAGCTGACAACAAACCTGTGCCAGTTGGAGTATATCCTCTGCAGCCTTCGCGTTAACTTGCGATAAAGGTGACTGATGTAGCGCAGCATCTCCTCGTAGCATGAGCCGGGCTCGCTGTAACTGGCGAGCGTGGAGTCATTGGACATGTAGCGCGCTCGCTGTTCCCTCATCAAGGCGTTCTCCCGTTGCTTCGTCTCAGAGAACTGGGTGGCGATGACCACGAGGCACAAATTGATCATGAAGAAAGAGCCCACCTGGTCGCGGAGGAAAGACATTAAAGAGATTTAATGGATGTCGGAAATAAGATGAACACTGTGGTCACTGTAACTTTCTTGAAAGAACATTTAATTTTATGCTCCCTCAAGGGCTAATAAAGCACTTAGTTAACAAGAAGCACTATTATATTGTACACATTATTGTCCCGGGATCATAAAACTGACTTTGGTTTTTTCATTAGTGTCAATTTCTAAAATATAAATCACAATCTGAAGAGGCTGCTTTGACAGGAAATTAAGAGACATGTATCAAATCTACAGTAAAATGTCTTATCATACCATTGCAGTATGTTTTAATTGAACGAGGGACATGAAATCATATTGTTACTCCTTTTTCCCATGTTCTTGCATCTCGTTATGTGTTTCTTACTAACTACATATCACATGAATCACTGTTTTACATTCTCATCCTTCTCTCTCTGTCTCAGTCAAGATCCCCATGGCTCCCTCTGAGCGCATAATAAAAGCTTTACTTAAAACAATATGCATGAGAGACAGCAGTTCATATAGTGTCATAAAATGTAACCTGAGCTGGGACCTTTGAAAAACAGTGACAAGCTTCAACAAAGACTATATCTGGTAACTTTTGAAGGGTGAATCTGGGTTCGTGAAAGGCAGGTACATGAAAACATAGATTTCAAGGCTTATTCAAATTGTGTTTGCTGAGCTGTGTCATGTATATGTGAACTGACTGATTTTGTGACTCTTGCGCATAAAGGCTGGTTCTGTCTCTTCAGCTGTCTATTCTTAATCAGACTTATTTTATTGTTTTCAGGGCGGTTTGTAAATTTACAGTGCTTTATTATTTTAAATCCTGATGACATAGGCAAATATTAAGTATGCGTAAAGACCTGGATGACAGACAGCAGCACAGTCAACAAGTAAGTACGTTCACTGTTTTTTCTTAAATCATTGGCAAATTTGTTCTTTTTTGACAATGCAAATGTATAGATATACTCAGGCATGACAAAAATGTTTTTGTCGAGCTCATGGTTCTGCAACCTTTACATTTTAAAGCAGAAAGTGTAAAATACACAAAAAAATTTGAACCCTTTATGTACCACATGACAATGCACATTTTAGCTGCAACGTGTTTAATATGAAGTATTACCTTATTCTTTTTTTTTTGTCTCTGTTTATTATTCTGCATTGACTTTTTTCCTTTTTTTTGTTTAATTTAATGTACATTATTCTTGATTTTATTGACCGCTCTGGTCATTTTTGTTCATTTAGTTACATTTTATTGTTCATTTCATTTTGTCTTCTATTCATTATTTTTTTCCAATTTTTTTTCTTACTTGACTCTTGTGTATTTTTTAAATTCATTTTCATCAGCCTGCCATATATATTTTTTTTTTGTAATTTTTGCAATTTTTTTCTTCACTTTCACTTATTTTGTTCATGCTGTGGATTATTTTCTTTGGTTTTATCCTAATCATGTTGATTACTTTGGTTATTTTGGATTAGTCTTTGTTTATTTACTTGATTATATTCTTAATTTTGTTCATTTGTTTCACATTTTTCTTACTTTCTGCTCATTATCTACGCCATATTTTCAACTTGTTGTTGATTTAGAGCTTATTTTGTTCATTTTGATTTACTTTTATGTTAGATCCCTGAAAAAGCCACAAGAGCCACTGGAGAAGGGCTACAGGGCTACAAATGGCTCAAGGGCCACGGATTACGGCCCCCTGGTGTCTGTCTTTAAGGGTTAGAGGTTCCATAACATACAGTAACCCTTAAACGTACACATGTACCACTTCTATATGTCTCTATTAGAGTTATTAATGGTGTTGACAATACGAGTGTTTATCTGATTACTTTTTATTTTGTAGCACATGCACTGATTTCACCGTGAGGTGTCATGCTTCAAGAAAACATTGTGACTGGCTGAAACTCATGTCAATCCTTGGGCTCAGATTTTGACACTATTCTAAACACAATAATGCATTTTTTATGGTTAAGTTTCTGTAAAAAAAAAAGCCTGGAATAATGACAGTTGGCCTGTGGGGGGGAGGCTAATTTGAGATTGACTATAACTGGTTCTCAATTTTGATGAAGATACACAGCCAGTATCTGGAAGCCATTTTGATGGGAGGATTTGTCAGGAGTAGCTGACCCACCCTTAGATTCTGACGTAAGGCTACAATAAACACAGAATAATGCAATCTTCATGGTCAATGGTCAGTCTTGGCAGCTGTTCATGGGGGCAGGGCTAATTTTAGCTCAAATATGAATGGTCCCAGATGAAAAATTTAAAAGTCCGATTTTTACACTTTAAATTCTACTGGCTCATGTGAATTACACATGTAAGCCTGACTGGCACAATCTGTGATGTCACAAGTTATAGAATTTAAAAATGTCTTATTGTTTTCTTGTGGGGGTTCTACAACACTGGTAGTACTGATCAAAAAAGTCAAGTTCAGATTTTTACAGCTTTTATTTTACAACACAGGCTTTATATGAACCTCGAAACCCAGTAAAGATGCAAAATCACAGCATAGACACGTTAAGAAAAATGGAAAAAAAGGTTTACTTACAATAATGAGCAGTATAAAATATATAAAATTGTAGAAGGAGTGAGCATCCATGACATAGTACATGATATCAACCCATCCTTCCAGTGTAATGACCTGTGAGACAAAAAGACATAAAGAAAGGAGATGCTGAAAACAGACAGTTCCTTCATGGCTTCAACTTCAAAGGACTGGGACAAACACACCCACGCATGCATGGGTAAAAATGACCCCAAGTGTACAGCAACAATAAGTTGTAAGCTACATATTGTTTAATACCTGAGGAAAGCCTGTGGTGGTCCTCCGACCCCTAACGTTTGTGCACGAGTGTCGAGAGACTGACGCAGATCTTTCATGTAGCCACATTATGCTAATTAGAATTTCAGATGCTGAGACCCCAATGTGGGGGTTCTGCGCCGCCAAGTCGATAAGACACTGAGCTCCAACACTTCAAACAGCTCCAGCGAGCATCACATACCGCTGCACTGGGCAAACAAATCCTAATGAAATGCTCAAACAAACATGCCAACTTGAGCAGGCAGTGAAATTCACCTTGCATAACAAGCAGTAGGATTTTCACAGTCAGTAGCAACAGGCGGAATAAATAAAGCACCGAACACACGCTGCACTAAAGTGATAAAATACAGTCAATACAGGGCTGCAGTCATGATATTCACTATTAATCCCTCATGTAAGAGAATGAGGAGACATTGAGCTGGCATCCACAAAATAAGCCAGATTCAGATGCACTTATGAAAAAATGTAAAAAGATGTAAAAAGATAGCAGCCAAAATAATATTACACTAGTCTGTGCTCCATGCAGCCATCACCATAGTTTTTTTTAAAACTTTCAACCATCTAACCACAATCTCCCTCTTTCAATCATTGTGTATTTGAGAATTTCCAAACCTGTTGATGTCCAATTTGATAATGTTTTCAAAGCAACATATTTATTGATTTTCAACTTCTATAAAAAAGAAACGAAAACTACACTTGAGTGACATCCATAAGTAAAGAGAAATTAAAAGGGACAAAACATTAAACAGAACAAAACCAGAAGAATTAAAGACATACGTACAAAGCCAGCTCATGCATAACGCTGTCATGATAAAAATGTGCAAGGAAGAGAATTCCTGCAGCATGATGACGTCTGGTTGTGTCAGCACATTTCAAATGAGTCACCCAGGTTTTAAAATGTACATGTCAGATATTCCACTGTCAATGAGACACATGCAATTTATGTCTACTAAATAATTAATGTGTTCTTATGAGGATAAAACCATATGCTTCACAGTCACGCTGTTATATAATCATCACCCTCTTAAAATAATTTCCTGAGTCATTTTTCAGATTTTTCAGGAAACACAAAAAACTGAACCTTCCTAAGTCACACTCATGGCATAGGCAATTATACCACAGGGGTAGAAGGGCACGATCTGTTTAACTGAGGATGTTGGCAATTTTACCAGAGGTGGCCAGCATCATGAACAGATGATTTAGGCAAAAAAATAATAATTTTTGTAAAAAAATGAGTTAGGCAATTATTTTAAGAGGGTGACAATATTAAAGGTCAGGTATTCACACACGACTGCTGTAAGTTTCCAAGAAGTGATGTCTTTAGTTCACTGCTGCCTACTGACTGAAGTGCATGTGTTTTGTGTCAGAAAATGATTAGCTTATAGTAAAAGTTGAGCAATGCATTAACTTTAAATTTCTGGTGAAACTGAACAAAAGGCAACTGAATCTTTCCATACATTAACTGAGGTGTATGTGGAACACTGTCTGTCACGTGTTTAAAGGGTCCAAACATTTAGTGAAGAGAGAGAGGACGCGGTTTTCAGGCCAGTCATGCTGTGACTTCCTGAATGAAATTTTGGAGCCAAATTTCAGAAGTGATCTCATTTGCACAAAAAGGGGCAGAGCTGCCAGAATGCAGGTCTGGGGACGTAAAGGTGAACGAATGCTGAATGCTCACTGACTGTCTAGCAAAGTTATTTCATGGTATTGTTTGTGTAACCTAGGAGCCACAATAACAATTGAGATGCATATGAAGAAAAAAAAAAGTTTTATTAAATAAATACAGTAGAAGCAACAGAAATCTAACTGGGGCCTCACCTGCAGGAAAGTTGAGCACCGGGCAGAAATATACTGGACAATTTGGCCTAAAAACTGAACAAAAAGATGTAACCACCACCTATAAAACATTTGAGACTTTGTGTATTTTAGAGAAAAGATCAGTGTAAGTCTATGGAAGGCAGGGTTTTTGGAGCCAAATGGAGGTGGCTCTAGTGGCCGCTGACAGTATTAGAACTTATTTCATGCACTTTTATGCCTAACTGTACAACATCACTATTTACCAGGCTTTACTAGTTGGTACCTTTAATCCATAATAGTAAAATATTTTTTTCTTGCAGCTACAGTTACACTATAGCAGGCTTTTGTCTTTTGATGTGATAGATCTGCATGAGAAGCACAAATTATTATTTTTTTCTGTTTCCTGAATAAGTGCTTGCTTCTTGTGCTTCATAAATGCAGTTTGTGACATGACCCAAAGCAACATGTCAGCGCACCAATGTCTTTAAAACACGTGGAGGAAAGAGGAGGGCTAAAGAGATGTTTACGCCTACGGGAACTGTGTGGCCACACATGTTCAGTGAGTGTAAACACATACATATCTCTTTATAGTTGGAGAAGGTGTAGTGTGTAAAAGCCATTGCACGTGCACATTGGATCCTCTTTCTCTTTCCTCCACGTTGGTGCGTTGGGGAGCCTATGCTTTTAGGTTGCTCATGCTTTTGTATTTTCTATCAACATGTTTATGAAAACTTTGGAACTCATCTTATACTTATATAAAACCTTTGTTTCGTGGTCATTTAGACTTATTAAAGACACCATGCTAGTAACTTGTTTTCATTTTCATGAACATACTGTGTAAGCTTTAAAGACTGCGTTCATGTACTGTATATTTTGGAAACTTTGGAAGCCCAACATTGTTGTGCATCTCTTTTCCTTTTCTTTGCAAAAGAAAAAGAGAGCAAAGAACACAGTAAACCAACTCCACTCCCGTGTTAATCTTTCTCTAAATCCTGCTGTTAGCATTCTGTCAATTTGTGCGTGAATGAAATGCACATTCAAAGCCAGAATACTGTGTTTAAAAGTAAATGTGTGCCTCCTTCCAACCAGAAATGTGGAATTTTCTTTGGAGCACCTGTCTTTTCCATATTCCAGCTCACTGTAAACTGAGGCTTAAACCCATGCATGTTCTGAATGCACTAACAAAGAATCTTCATCGAACTGGAAGAATGTCAACATACTGTATCACACAGGCCTTAGTTGGAAAATGCACCATTGGCAATAAATTCAAAATATCTAAATGGAAATATACTGCCATACTGAGGACACTAATGGAACATCAGTGTGCATGTTAGCGTGTGCCTTGTTATTTAAGATGAGACAAAGGTGATATTCCAAACAAATTACTCAGTGACCTCCCTGCCAACCTAACCCTGCACTTTAGACCTCGATTAAAGATCGCACGTAAGATTCATGCTAATGACAAGCGTGCGGAGCAAAGAGCGTGCTCTCAGGTGTCAGTGATAAATTAAGGCAGGCTGACAATGAATTTAACTAACACACATTGGTCTTGAACCCAAAGGGACCTAAAGGGCAAAATGGGAGAACAGCTGTGTGAGTCTTGGTTTACATAGCCATTAACTGGTACAATGTGTAGGGTCGTGTATTGACCTGATAACCTTCTCTAGTCTGTTTTTAGTCACTTCTCTCTCGCTCTCGCTCTCTCTCTGTGATATCTCTCCTACTCTACAAATATACAAATTGTCTGTCGTGGGTCTTACAGTAACGTGGACGTCTCTAACAAATCCATAGGAATCCTTATAATATCTGAGCTAGTCCACATTTTCAGCCATAACTAGTAAATCAATCATCATCACGGAAAACATTATAAATACATGAACAAAAATGAACATTATATTCAAGAAAAACAATAACAATGAACAATAAAGTAAGCAAAAATGTACAGAAAATGAATGATCAAGAAAATAAACAAAAATAAAAAAAAAAAAACATCAAGGGAATGAACAAAATTCAGGAAAAAAGAACAGAGTGGTTAGCTCAGTTGGGAAAGATGAAGTTCTGTCACTTCCTAACTGGGCTAAATCCTCCCCCAACTCTATTCTATTTTATCACTATCTCTGTTCATTCTCTTGATTATTTGAGTAATTTTTGCTTATTTTATTTATTTTGCTGTTGAGCTTTGTTTCTTTTCCCAATCATTTTGGTAATTCTCTTGATATTACTTGATTTACCGCATGTCCTCCCTGACGCTTTCCTGTTTTTTATAATCATTGTCTTAATTGTCGATTATATTTTTCACTTTGCTCATTATTTGCTATGTCCATTTCTGTTCATGTTGTGATTATTATATGGTTAATTTCTCTGCATTTTCTTGATTATTTTCTTCAACTGATTTAATATATTATTCATTTTGAGTCTGCTAGTGACTGAAAACTAATATGTTTATAAACTGCAACAACAGTGCTTCTCATACTGTTGTCCATATAAGTGCAGCCGTATGAAAAAGGGGGAAACAAACAGAGTAAATATTACATGAGAAGGGTACGCAGTAGAGGGTTAAACCTCTGCCAAGGCCCATATTGCAATCATCTTATATATCTGGATTCGCACCAAAATCCATCATATTTGACTGGATATACATTAAAATTATGACCATTATTAATGTATATTCACTTCCCATGATTTCAGCTTTGGTGGTAGATTTGAGTGACTGGTCGTATTTGTTACTGTACAACCAATGACACCTAATTTGGTGTCAATATTAATTTGAATCTGCACTAACAGAGATGCCAACTCCTGAATATCCCTGATTTATTTTGTCAAGATCCATGCATTAATTGCTGAGGTATTACCAAAAATGTTGAAAATCTTGCGATGTTAAGGAAAGTGATAAGAAAATACCTGGAACTGCCCTTTTAATCTTTTAAACCCCCATATTTACAGAAAAAAATGCCTAAAAAGACATGCCCAATGTAAATGAGGTATTGTGCCACAATAATAAGGTTCATGTGAATGTTCTTGGTGTCAAGGGACCTCAGAGAATGTTCCCAGTAACAAAAATACTCTCTCTTTTACTATGCCTGAGGAAATTGGAATAAACAAAAGGAGAAATGTGAAATTTCTCTGTAGCCTGTTTTGTCCCCTGCTATTTGACAGAGGATACCACCCTGCTAACCATACTAATCCTGACCATTGTTGATTTCGTCTTGTCCCATATTTTAAATGTCATGTATTTAGCGCCAAAAGAGGTAAAAATCATATTAATGTTTGCACTAAAAAGACACTTTGTCTTGCTTTGTGAACTTGAGCAAACATGAGTTTATTTCAGTGTAATATACTGCCTTCAAACAGGTGTTTTGGTCAATTTTGGGTAATTTTGCTGATAGTTACAGGTCATTCTTTCTAACTTTGGTGCTTATTTTGTTATTGTTCATTCTTGTTGACTTTTTTGATAATTTTTGCTCATATTTTTACTTTCTTTGTTGATGTTTTGTCCAGTTTCTTTATCATATTATTCATGTTTATTAATTTTCTTGATTATTTTGTTCATTTTTTGCTCATTTTGTTTTGTTGTGATTATTTTAGTCCATTTCTGCTCAGTGTGTTGCTTTCTTTTTTATTTTGATAATTTGCTCGATTCATTTGCTCAATTTTTATTGAATTCATACTGCATCATGTATTTAGCGCTAAAAAGGTTCAAAATCATTTCTGAACATTAGTGTCTGCACTAAAAATACACATTCTGTCTTGTTTTGTGAACATTAGGGTCAAAACTTTAAGCAATAGTTGAAAGTAAACATGTCTGCATTTTGCAGCTGATCTGCACCAAAAGGTAAAGGCTTCTTCTGCCCTTCCACCAAATGTCGTAGTTTTTATAATCCTGCTAACTGGTGAAAACATAACCAGAAATAATTATACTAAATGAAATATAACTAGTACCTTGAGCAAATCTGACTCTATGTTTCAAGATTCTGACACTATAATTAACTAAAACATCCACCGCCGTAGCTGTCTTAGGGAATTTGGTGCAGTGCCAGGCCGTCGCTGGGACTCTGCTCTGTGATCACGGGCCTGGTGGGCTCCCAGTGTGACGTATTGTTAACAGCTTGTTGTTCTCTGCAGGCGTCCCCTTGTAACCCCCGAATTAACTCAATTTGGAGCCACGGGCTGAAGTTTTTGAAAACCCTGCACTGAAATGTATAATTCATGTTCTTTACATTTACCGATGCTGAGAGGCGATTGAAGCTGCATAACGAGGGATCACACACAGCAAACAGATCATTTATTAACATTCAATCGCAACACGCTTTCCATCTCAAGCTTCATCACTTTTCACTTCTGTTTCATTTTCTCCCAATTTAACACTTGGTTTGTATTCTGCTCTGTCTTACTGGGAGGAAACGGCAAGTGATCGCTCCACAATTGTGTAATTAATAAAATGTCTGCTTTGCTACAGGTCCGCACTTACAAATAATATCATTTAGCAAATATGAATCCCCCACCCCAGGCATAGAGCAAGTGTTTTTATATTTTTATTCAGTTTTTCTAAAATCTTCTGCCAGGAAGCCACTACTTAAACATCCAAATTGATTTATAACTAATTTACAACCGTTTATTATAACATTTAGTCCACATGTTTATTGATAATCAGCATATTCCTATATTTACTTTACAGAAAATGTAAATATATATAAAAAATTTCAAAATAAATACAGGTTATTATATTAGGACAGCGCACACTGATGCAAAAATTACTTTACTGATTTTTTTTGTCAGCAAGATACATTACACCATTACCTAAACTAGAACTGGGTGATAAAACAATAATTACATCATATTTCTATATAAATATTTTTCGTGCAAAGTAAGTTTTATTTTGTATTGTGGATTCATCATGGCGTGATTTTCGGCAATATCACATCCAAAATAATTAAATGATTAAAAATGGAAATTGATCTAAATATACATTTAATCAAATTGAATAAAATGAAAGAAAATAAGATGTGGTTTGTCTTGTTAATTTCATGTAATTTCTGATTTTTTTCCTTTTTTTTTTTTTTTTACATGTTTTTATGTCTAGATGCATCTGAAATACATTTTATGGGAAAAACCTTTCAAGTACATGTAAAGGAGTAAATGTACTTGAGTACTAGCCACCTCTGCTCATGACAGTGTTTTTTGCTGTGCTGCCCGGCTCGACGACTCGACGACTCAAACCTGCAGAGCATGATGGTCCACATCCACTGTGCCCAAACCAGCCACACTTGATTCCACTGAAAACCTGAGAAACTGATTCTACCTGACTATTTGAAGCATATTGATAAGTTATTTTACATTCGGTAATAGCAGACATTTTAGCCAAGGATGGTGGTCTCGCTCTCTTAAAATGATTATCAATAATTTGCCAATCTCTGCATTCAAACACTGTAATTACCATTTAATATTTGAATGCAAATCCAGCAGATTTTACTCATGCTACTACCTTTATTTATGCTGTATTTAAAATATGCAGCCCATAAGACCCAGATAATACCAATGTGACTTTCCCAAACACCATTTGAAAATCTCATCTGGGATTCAAAAGGCATGCAATCACAACGGAGGAAATTGGCAATCTTTAATCTTTAAAAGCCTTCCTCCGTGAGCTCAGACCACACGTGTGCACACACAAACACAGGAACACTGGGATGAGTACATAAAGATGTTTAGTATGTCTGCTGTGTGGCTTTGTTCATGTGGCTTTGTTCTTTGCCGGTATTTGTGCGGTAATTTGAGCAAGTCATGTTGTGCGAGTCAAACCCCATTAGACACAGACGGATCTATTAGTGAGCCCGGGACAGATCTATTAAAACGGATCTGGAATTCATATCACAGTTTTAGTGTAAAGCCTGTCATCGGGAAAAGCCTGTCACAGAATCAGCAAGGGGCAAAAGGAAAAGTGAATTTTATGCCCAGCATGTGGAGAAAAAAACACATCGAGGTCACGCTCTCCGACGGCAGTAAAGGAGAATGGCTCATAAGAACAGGACATGCACAGTTTGTAATGACAGTATGGAGCTCTGAATCAAAACAAGACCCAAAGTCAATGAAGTATAAAGATCCTCTTACGTAAGCAGTCATGAAAGTTGTTTTTGCCATCATAATTGAAGTAAAAGTCTGCTGTGCATGGGATTATGTTTAATATTTTTTTACATTTAGTGATCTGTGCTCGTGATGTCTTTTCATTCAGTCACACTTTAGAACAGGGGATACATATGAATCCATTAATCAGTTGTATTATTTGTATTGTACTGGCTCTTTAGTAGGGTTTAGGGCTATTGTTTGGGCCACAGTGACTTAATTCTTCCCTATTCTGAAGTGTTACCTTGCATTCTAATGATGCAGCCACAAGTACTGGTAAACATGAATTACAGGTTGAAAGTATGATTTCTTCAAAGGCATTATAATGCATAATAATACATAATATGCAGTACATTTTAATGGCACTTCACATTCTACAATAATACATTTCAAAATGCAGTTTGACACAATCAGAAATTCACTTTTTTTTTATTTCAATAGAAACTAGATAACTGTTGAACTGAAAATCAGACTTGAGGTTGTTTAACCGTTCATGCAAGGCATCTGCCAAATCACAGAATTTTAAGTGATTCTCTTCTTGTTCCAAACAGTAGAGTCACTTACCACAAATGAGGCAAGTTTCAACTAAATCAGTTCAGCCTGTTTCAAGTACTGTCAGATTTTGTTTTTACAATCAGTAGCATCCCTTATACCAGAAGCAGCAGTGCCACCTACAATATCACAAAAGTTGGCGGGTTTCAGACCAAAGTTTCAAGTAAATCAGTTCAGACAGTTTCAAATTATTGCAACTTTTTTTGAAACAAGCAGTAGCGCCCCCTATTGAAAGCCACCTATCTCTAAACATCCTATGTAGATCTGTAAGTGATCGGCAATCATGCCACATGTCAAGTAAATTAGTCCAACTATTTCCAGACTATTGTGTTGACGCACCAGGTATGATGACGTGGGTGATGCTGTTACAATGTGGATCATAAAACCAATATCTGCCTTTTATGTCAGATAACTAGAAGTCCAGAACAAACTCTGTGGTGTGGCAGAACCTACAGTATGATGATGTTCTCCTGCTTTATTTGTGGAGTTATGATTTGTTTTTGTTTTGACTCCCTTCCTAAGGAGCCTTATTCTGGAAACAGTGTTTTTTTTACTCTCTTTCCTATCAGATTCACCCCCCCTTCCCCCAACTGCTGAAGGGGCAGCGTGCATGTTCGCTGCAGCCCCTTATCCCTTCGTGGGAGAAAATGTAATTTCGTTGTTGATGGAAACATTTGACAATGACAATAAAAGCTATTCTGATTCTGAAAAAGGTGCAAATGGCCCTATCTAACTGTCAAGAAAAATCCTTTAAGAATATTCCTGGATCAAGACTGTTCCTTGTGCCATATTCAACCTGTCCTGAAAATGTCAGCAAAAATCTGCCCATAACTTTTTAAGTTATGTTGTTAACAAACAAACATTGATGAACAATGGAATGGAAGTACAGTACAGGAAAAGTCTGGGTTAGGATTTTTGGACAATTATTTTCTCAAAAACACCAGTAACAACAGTTTAGAAGTCTGATATCCATGAGGGATGGTTGCCCCCTCCCCATCAGCTTGACTGGACTTACCGTAACTGGCTTTTCGCCATTTTAGCCCATTTTGGCACCTGTACAGTGGACTCTCATGAAGAATTAATCAACCAATAAGTGATCAGGACAATATACATATATCCCATTTTGTTATTGCATTGGCTTACTTGGAAGCGCAACAAAGCAGAGACCAAACATAGTCTCCCATAGTCCTATTTGGTACCTAGTCCAATCTAGTGGAAACTGTAAAAAAAGCCATGCCAAGGCAGAGCTGTAACCAACAGTAGAAAGGATGCATATAAGTCAAATTCTGCCAAATCCACCAGCTTGTTCCCTGAATAACTGGCCAATTCAATTCATCTGCGTATCTCATTAGTATTAGTGCAGAGGAAATTGTTTACTGTTGGAAATGACAATGTTTTATGAACTTGAACGTCACTACATTTGACAGAGAGGGACTGGTAATAGATTTTTAAAAGTAGAAAAGTTCCCACTTAATCGATCACAGTAATGAATGAATAACACTGGAAACGAATATGAAATATGCCATTAAAAATCTAGATGGTATTTTTTCTGGCTTTGTTTTTTGAGTTCTTCAGCAGTCAGTGCTTCTTTAAGTCAGCAATATACAGTTTGAGTCCTGCCAGTGCTGATTACTGGAGTATAATCAAGTACACCGTGAAGGTTTTTAAAGTGGAAATTCAACAGGTGACACAATACAGCTATAGCACATGTATTATTACTGCTAATGCTCTTATATTTAACCTGAAATTATCTCAAATTAAAAAGTAATTTTCATCTCTTTTCATACCAACATATATTTTAATTTTTCTTACCTGGAATATGGCTATCCAGGCATAGCCAATGTTGTCAAAGTTGACAGCTCCTTTGTGCGGGTTGTATTCCCCGGGGCGACATACATTGTAGTAGTGGTTCCAGTTAATGCATTCATTAAGACTGGGGCCAATGTGATTTGGAGCAGACAGTGAACACTTCATTCCATCTTTGGTGTTTGGCGGCACATCCTTGCAGCGTAGCATCCCATTCTCACGTGCAGCCGAGCAGATAAATGGACTGTCCTCCCCCTCCTCTGTCATGTAATAATCACTTATGGTTAAGTTGTACATTCTGGAATAAAGGAGAAAAAAACAATAGAATGATTAAATCCAGATATGTCCTAAACATTTGAATTGAAGCTTTTTGAGACTGCATAAGCTGAAAACTAATTGTCTACAGATGGTAAACTACCTCCATGATGAATAATGCAGCTATTCCAAAGCCAAACACACACTGATGAGTCTTAAAAGCTACTGTGAAAATGTCTGTTCATGCTTTTACATGTGTGCACACATGAAATAGATTGCACTAAAGGGCAATCATTTATTCTGTGAGAGGAAATACTAAGTGGTTATGGTTTAGCGATGAAATATTCAGCTGCTCTTTTCTTCCTGTCTTTATCTCTTCTACATTCCTCCAGATACTCGAGTACATTTTTTTCTTTACATGTACTTGAGTATTATGATGTCCCTGAGAAAACTTTTTATATTATATTATATTTTATATGTATTTTTTCCCCTACATGGCTGAAATCCACAAAGCAACAAAATGATCAAAAATGAACAAAATAATCATGCACCGTAATTCAGTGAAAATGAGCAAAATAAGCAACAAATATTGCAAAAATTAAAACTTTTCACATTGCACAGAAAGTGTTTAACACTTATTTAGTTGTGGATATGCCACTATAGGTCCCATGCTGTGAAAATCCATTTTTATTGGGCTTCCAGATTCATATCAATTCCGTGATATAAAATATGATTATAAAATAAATGCTGTGAAAAATGCTGTGAATTGTCTCGGTGCTGCCAGTTCTGAGAAATCCACCCAGGATAGACAACAGGATGAGAAATCCACTTCAGATTTTTGTGAACTGTAATAACATCACAAGATGTAACCAATCATAATGAAGCTAAAATGTGTCAGTTGCGCCAATTGAATTCTAAATTTTAACTTTTAAATTTCAAAACATGGTGGGGCCTTTCTGTGTGGAGTTTGCATGTTCTCCTCGTGTGGGTTCTCTCCGGGTTCTCCGGCTTCCTCCCACAACCAAAAACATGCACTAGGGGGTTAGGTGAATTGGTCACTCTGAATTGTCCATAATGGTTTTCTGTCTCTATGCGTCAGTCCTGCTGGCGACTCATCCAGGGTGTACCCTGCCTTCGCTCAAGTCAGCTGGGATAGGCTCCAGCACCCCCCCTTCAACCCCCCCACCCCCGGCCCTCACAACGATTGAGGGGTAGAAAATGGATGGATGGACAAACAATCATAGTAAAGTTAAATTTAGTCACACACTCATGAGCAACTGCCAATATTCTTGACTTTTTCGCAGCAAATTGTCAATGAGTATGTCATTATCATGTGTTCACAGTACCCTGTTGTGAGATTCTGATCCCAGGTCAGCTTGGGACTAACCTGCTGTTCAGTCAATCTGAACATTATCAGATAAACAGTCGGCAGGTATAACACAATAAATTCAAGGCAGAGTTACAAAGCGGCCAGCAGAAAACCAAGGAAAAATCAAATGGTGCAGTTACATGTTGTGTCGAATGACTGTTTCCCTATATTTGTGTCATTTATTGCTGTATCTCTACTCTTTTCATTTGTCTCTCCTCTGTCCATTAACCCCAACAGCCTCCTACAACTCTCTACACGAGTAGTTTATTAATCAAATACTTATTTACTCTTACTGAAGGACTTCTTTTTGGCAAATGGTCTTGATCTTGCACTTATATAGCGCCTTTCTACCCGACCGCACTCAAAGCACTTCACACTGCTTCCATTCACCCATTCACATTCACACACCAGTGACACTCACTGGGAGCAACGTGGGGTTCAGTCTCTTGCTCAAGGACTCTTCAGCCTGTGGACATGAGAAGCCGGGCATTGAACCGCTAACCCCCCGCTCTACCTACTGAGCCACAGCCGCCCTGTGTCTGCTTGAGTCAGTGTAATTGAATTTTTCCATTTCTGTTTACTGTACACAACACTGGACATTGATTTTTCTTTCTCGCTTGTATAATTTCATGGCTAAATCGCCTCCTGTGATTTTTTTTTTGTTTTGGGTTTATGCTGTCAGATTATAAGTGTTAGCTCCCCTTGTTTTATAAGACTGATTGTATTTTACCACAACAGGGGATGCAATGAACTGGGAGAAGAGGTTCATGTGATATATTTGCAAAGCAGAAGGAGGTGAAGCCTCATTTCCAGCCTCTGTCTGGGATCAGTGTGTCCTCTTTGGAGTCAGGCCTGTCTGTCTGTCTGTCTGTCTGTCTGTCTGTCTGTTTCCACTCATATCTGCGTCACGTTCACTGACTCTGAGCCTGTCAAGCTTCTGGGTCACACACAATCACTGGGTAATTTTGTATATTTGTCAATCGGTTTTAATGTAGAACGTGACCCAGCTGCACAAAGTTTGATAATATGTCTGTCATGATGACATATTATCATTGATCAGTGTCATTTAATACTTTTTAAAACATGGGCCTTTTCTGAAAGATTATTGTGTTTTACAAGGTCATGGTCAAAAGACATATTTGGTTAAAATTGAGTTAGAGCTGGAAACAAGCCAATCACATTTAATTTCAGAGACAATCTGGTGGTAAAATTGTTCTGAACATTGATCCTGAAAATGAACAGAAATTAGAGAAAGTGACAAAATGAGCAACACAGGCAAAAAATGAATAAAAGGGCATGATTCATTCATTTATTTTTTCCAGACCCAAACATTTACACATCATATAAATTGAAAAACTGTGAATATGTGAATTTATAGTGTGTTACTGCGTGGACCAAATGAACACAACTTATGCCTATTTTTTTGGCATAAGTATGAAAAAGGTCACAAAGACGCATGAGTTAAGAGGAGGGAAATAGGGGAACTGAAATATCACTATAAATGATTCCTTACGTTTTGATGTCCTCTCCCAGGAAGCAGCGGTTTCGCAGTAGCCCCGCCCACAGCTGGACGCCCACAATGCCAAAGATGAAAAAGACAAAGAAGCAAAGAAGGAGGACGTTTCCCAGCATGGGCAGAGTGTCCAACAGCAACGTGACCAAGATCCGCATACCTACACGACAGGACAAACACATGAAGACGGCATCAGAAACATGCTCGACCGGGGGGGGGGGGGTGCACATGTACATACAGTACTGCATAGTGCTTTACTTGTTACAGTCTTGTTACACACTCTGAGAACGTATTGTACTGTATATTGATTTTTCAAGCATGGAACTTCATTTCAGCAGCAAATACAATTACAAGGCATGAAAACAGTGAAAGTGACAGTTTGACATTATTTCCTCCTCTGGGATTTAAACTCACGACTTCCCTTTGGCTAGTATTATCTAACCACATGTGTTCAGCATCCATCTCCAGCTGTCAGTTGTGTTTAGCGTCAATGGAATCAGTGATCCAGTCCCAGACAGACGTATGTCACGCCCTTGCCGTGTTACCCACATTTACAGTTCTCAGATTTTATTCTATGGCATAGCAACTAGAATTAAATTTGATTTCTTTACAATGATCAGACTGTCCTCTAGTTGGTGCTTTGACATTACAGGGTGACCGTCTGCCTCAATCCATCATCATTCACTGAGTTGGCAAATAGACAGTGTGGTTTATCTGAGAGTTGGACATGCCCAAACCACAGCATGCACATCAACTGCTTTCCTGAAAAGTCCGAGTACAGCTGTGCTGTAGATCAGTGCTTCTCAACCGGCATCACCTTTTGACCTACATTTTCCAGTACTCATTGAGTTCAGACCAACTTTTGTCAAACTCACAACAGGTTATTTTTATAAGATAGTAAATACACCAATGCACCATATCATTATGAACATGAACCAGTGAAGTGGTCACAATGTTGATTATATCGTTCCAGTGTCTTATGTCAGTGGGTGGAGACAATTAGGTAGCAAGTGAACGTTTAGCACTCAAAGGTTTTGCACTGAAAGCAGCAAATTGTCCAAGTTAAGTAAGGATCTGAGCAACTTTTACAAGGACCACATTGTGATGGTACTTGACTGGGTCATGGCATCCAAACCTTAACTTCTTGTTGGGTGATCCAGTCTACAGTGGATCGTACCCCAACAAAAGTGGTCTGGGGATGAACAACTGGATTTCAATGCAACTGAGTATTTGCGAAATGTGTTGTAAAAACAGATTAGATTCATGAAGGTCCAAGCTCACAACTTACAGGATTATAATGTCTAATGTGTAACATCTGCCAGTTATTAGAGCAGCTCTGAGGTCTGGTAGAGCTCATGAATTGGGTTAGAGATGGTCTTGAATCCAAGGAGGAACCTACACAACATTATGTGTTGTTCTCTTACATATTCTACTGGGTTCAGATCCAGTTGTCCTTCCTTCCTCATGGGTTTCTGTCCACTGCAGGACCAGGACCAGGACCAGTGAACAAGACCCAAAGTTTTAGAGATTTTGTAACCCAGTTGCCTTGAATCTCAATTTGCTCCTTGTCTGGGTTGCTTGCATCCTTACGCTGCACATTTTTTTGTTTCAGATTCATCAACTTTGACTACTAATGTTCACTTGCAGCCTCATATATCCTACCCACTGACAGGTGCCATTGCAATAAGATATCGACATTATTACCCCTTCACCTGCCAGTGGTCATAATGTTATGGCTGATTGGTGTATACTGTATATGTAACCTGTAACACGATAATAATAATAATTATTATTATAACTATTTTTTATTATAATAATAATAATAATAACACTATAGCAATAATAATTCACAGATGTTTAAAAAGGATCAACAAAAACAAACAAAATATCCACAAAATGAATCTGGACAAGGACCAAAAATGAAAACAAAAACTGAGCTAGAGTTGCACTTGACAGATATTGAGACCCACACTGACCAACTTTATAAGTGGCAGTTTTTGATAATAATGTCAAACTTTAATAACCCTGTGGTCCTCGACCTTTTGTCTCGAAGACATAGCCACATGTGCAAGCCCTGGGGTCAACCTCTGTGCTATGTTTTGTCTAGACCGCTGGCATCAGCTGCCCTACCTGCACCTCATCTCTCTTGGCATGGGTAACAAAGTAATCTGCAAAATGAACATAAATGATCTAAAAAATTGACAAAATAACCAGGAAAATTAATGAAATACAAACTACAGTGTGACCTGTCATCTTTCAGTCAAATGGCAACAGCTACTGCATCAGCTAAAAAACATAATGCCAAATATATGAACCTTTGTGCCATTTACAGCTGATAAGGCAGGCAGACAAAATAAAATATACTGAATTTGCATAATAAGAATCCATATAGGATTGTGGAGACCTGTCGAGACTATTAAATACACTGTGTAAAAAAGAAATATAGAACGTCCTCCGTTGTTTACAAATGTGTCCCAACTATGAATTTCCTTTGTTACTGACTCCCCCCAGCTTAGAGGAATCATCAAGTTTACTATCTATTTTCTCATGTGTTTTTGTTTGCACTTCAGTGAACTGTCAAAACATACACTAGGTTAATTGGTCACTCTAAATATGAATGGTTGTCTCTCTCTATATGTGCCTCTGGCCCAGGTTGTCATTTTAATGAGAAATGGTTCTCAACTGACTTACCTGGTTAAATAAAGGTTAAATAAAAATAAACTAAAAAAATATCTGGAAAGGCTGCTGTCCATTTTACACACTGGCACAGCAGGAAATCTCATTAAATGCACTTAAGTCTTTAGTCTTGACAATGGATTTGAACTTACTTTACACTAAGTCATAGTCAGTGAATCGATCCCGCATCAGTCTGTCCATTTAAGCACTGACCCTGAACATTGATTCCTTACACTATGTGCATTTGTCTGCACACAATACTGTAGGTAAATAAAAGTAGCTTTACTTCTGGTGGACAGTCAAAAAAAGATTTTCAGAAAATGAAAGACGTTCAGTTTGATTATGTTTAAACAATTCTAAGAAGATATATTTCACCCTTTCCTGATTTCTTATTTATCTTTATCCTATAGATTTGTCAGATTTTAATATTAAGCAAAGATAACCACAGTAAATACAAAATGCAGTTTTTAAATTATCTTTTCACTCATCAAGGTAAAAAGTGATCTAAACCTTCCTGGTCCTGTGTGAACATGGACTGACTGGTTATGCCAAGCATGAGTCTTCCACATGTTGTCACCGTGGAGGAATTTTGTCCCACTCTTTTTTGCAGAATTGTCTTAAATCAGCCACAATGGTAGGTTTTAGACCGTGAATGGACTGTTTAAGGTCATGCCACAGCATATCAATCAGATTTAAGTCCAGAAATTGACTAGGCCTGTACAATACCTTCATTTAATTTTTTTAGCCATACGGAGGTGGACTTGTTTGTGTGTTTCAGATCTTTGTCCTGCACCAAAGTGCAAAGGAGAATGTCCGGTAGAGAGTAAAATCAACAGAATATTTTTCCAAAAGTCGATGGGATCATCACGATATTTTTCGTTAGACAAGGCGTTGTGTTCTTTTTATTCAGCTGTTCAAAGTTTTGTTTTTGCCTCTCACATAGTTTGTTGGAGTCCCAAAACCTTAGAAATGGTTTTGTAACTCTTTTCAGACATTGATGCCAGTGACTTTGCTTCTTATCTGTTCTTTAGATTGCAGCATGATGTGTGGCTTTTTGAGCTGTTTCACCCTACTTCATTTAGTTCTATTTTAGTGATTTCATGATCCAACATTTCTGGCAATAATCAGGCCTGGGTGTGTTTAGTGAAAATGAAATGTTCCCTTGATAAATTAAATCTTCATTTAAAAGCTGTATTTTGTATTTGATACCTTTGACTAATATCGGAATTGGTTTGATAATCAGAAACACTGCACCTTAACTTATACTACTGTATCCTGATACTGTTCCCTTTCCTGTTTGTGATAAAACCCTATAAATCTGTAAACATTATTATGTAAAAGGACGAATACTGGCATCTTTCACAGTCCATAAAGTTGACAGTAAGACACAGGAGACCATACAGATACATGCAAACTGTTCATGTGCACAAAGCATATAAAAATGCACACATGCACAAACTGAGTCTGCAGATTGCCATAATAGCGAGGCAGTTAAAGCCCCAGTGCATATGCAAACAATTCACTGTGCTGATATTCCCTATCCCCTAGAGAATACTGATAATTCTTTTATGCATCATTTTGGATACAAACTTCTGCAATGTTGTGAACTTCAATGCTTATAACATTACAGAAGGGGCTGGAAAACGCAGTAAGACTTAAACCTGCATTGACATTTTGTTCATTTTCAGAGCTATGTAAGGTAACTGATTAAACTAATTCAATCAAACAGTGCACAGAGTAACAGCAGAGTCTGTTGAAATGGAAAAGGGCCATCTATCTGGAACAAGTCACAGCACTGGAATTAATAGTTTCCTGAGGCCTGAGTTTCTACAAAAAATGATTTATCCTCGTATTGTCATACAACGCATGAAACTGGATCCAACAAGCAGTCATTGTGATATTTTTATGAGCTTACTGTACATAATGTTCATGCTCACGTTTGACTACTATTGAACAAACTGTTCAGGAAGTTAATATCGGACAGTAATGCTTAAATTTAGTTTTTACAGAACATATGCTGAGAATGTGTCTAATGGCATCTATGAATACACAAAACTAATAATCATATTTATTAGTGTTTTATTTCATTTAGTGTTAAAATAGTCCCAAATGGACTACGGTATGTTCTGAATTCAGTGCATATGGAAAAATCTATGTGACTCAGTCATGCAAGAAAGAAGCAGAAGCAGCGGCTGTGAAAACATAAAGTAAACAATTCCCTCCACTGTATCTAGGCTACATGACAAAACACATTAAATGTCTGTCTAATGATGGTTATTTCTCAGCCACTTACGGTAGACGTACAGTACAGACAGACCAAGTGATAGTGCAGTATAATGGTCAAGGAAAAACAGACATCAAGTAAGCAAGCAAACTTTAGTCTGGCTGATCAAACAGTCTGATCACATTTCAGATGTAAAAAACAAGACGTAAATGGAGAGAAACAACAGTTGAACAGTTGCCGGTATGTTAAATGCCCCCTTGGTGTCTCTTGTCATGTGCACCAGTGGGAATGTGAGGCCGGGGGTTTTAAATCTGTCTAAATCTGCACTGACCTTCTGTTTTTAAGTCATCTGTTTCAACCTTGTTGCAATTCAACACTTCATGCCTTGGGTCAAAATCAGAACGGTGCACTTCAAAACTTTTTACAGGAACTTCTTTTTCACTTCGTCCTCTTAACTGTTTGCTTAGCAGTAAGGTTAATGTTACATCTCTCAGTCCTCAGAGGGGTAGAAGGACAAATCTGCACCCTCGTGTGTGAGACTGTGATGATAGCTTGAGAGAAACTGACAACCTGCCAGGCTTTATGATTGTTTTTGGGCTATCTGTAATGCCTGAAGCACACACACACACCCCACACACACAGGTACACACCTACTCACATGCACTCATACACACACAAACAACGTGCATCATCATTATTTACATGGGTGAATCCTAGGACAACGTCTGTCACATGGTAATGACTGGCTTATTCTATGAAGGTAGGGTCATCATTCAAATGTGCAAACACACACACTCTGAAAACACTGAACACTAAATTTATATCCCTGGCAATGCATTTATGTCATTGTACAAAAACACTCAAATAACAGTGACAAAATTTAATGTGCAACTCTGTCTCCAAAAAAAGCTGAGTCTCTGTGTAAAATGTAAATAGAAACATTATGTAATGATTTGTGGTGACTGCATCCACTACGCAAGGAACAACCACCTTCTCTGGGCCCTTTCTCATTTAATACGATCTGAAGAAAAGTGGAAAATCTGTGATCTGACCAGTCAGGAGGTGAAATCCTTTTTGGAAATCATGGACGCTGTGTGGCTTAAGAAGAGTGGGGCCATCTGGCTTGTTGTCAGCGCTCTACTCAAAAGTAAAAAACCAGCATCTCTGATGGTATATGGGTGTATTAGAGCATGTGACATGGGTAACCTCTACATTTCTGAAAGCAATATAGTCATCAACCATGTTCAGAGGTTTCAGAGCAACATGCGCTGCCAAGTAGATAATGTCTTTGTTAAGGAAAGCCTTGTAAAACCACAGCACGGCTTTGTAGTAAAAGTCCAGGTGCTAAACTAGCCTGGCATAATCCTGATTTGTCACCTTTTGAAAATGTTTGGTGGACTATAAACATAAAATATAAATGGAAACTGCTGAACAGCTGCAAAGTAGAAAAATATTTCACTTTCAAAATTACACATAGTTTCACCAGTCGCCAAGTGCATACAGAGTGTAGTTAAAAGTAGATGTGGTGCAAAACAGTAGTAAACATAGTCTGACCTGACCCAAGATTTTAAAAATGTGTTGCTGGTGGGCAAAACTTTTTTTTACTGGCCTGGAAGCAGGGATGTATTTTTATTTTTAAAAATGTTTCATCAAAATGCTGTTGAACAACAACAAAGAGAGGGGAAAAAAGGACAAAGCTCTTCATCAGGGCATTCAGGGAGGCTTGTAAAGAGGAAAATGGACACTGATCCTAGCAGCCTGAGCTTGAAAAACAGCTTGGCACCTTGCCTAATGTATGTTGGTTAATAATGTTGTACTCTGTTATGACACCATTGTCTGGTGATCTCCCTTCAGCTGTAGATTCATGGCCACTTCTGTCACAGAGCTTTTAGGAAAGTGATAAACCATCTGCGAGTTTTCACTCAGCACCTACATGGTGCAAGTTCTGGAGAGAGAAGATTAAAGTGCACACTGAGTTCTTACTCATTGCTCAACCTGCCATGGAGTGGTGAGTATGCATAACATAATCATACAATTTCCAGTTTCCTTCTGCACTGCTTGATGCAAACTTAATGAATCAACAAAAGAGAGGCTCAGTTTTGTGTGTAATATTAAAATATACATCTAAAGTTAAACATCTGCCAGACAACAATGCTTCTGTTGATACTCTGGGTAGGAAATCATGTGTTTATGTTCACGGCATCAAATCTATTTATCTAAAGGATTAGGGTTCCTTTGTTATTCTCATGATACATTAATGATCTATGTGACGGATGGCATCATGTCAGTTTTCAAATGTATGCTGATGATGCAGGTGTTTTTACAAGTGCAATGGACATTCAAGCCTCCTCCGTAATGCGTTACATCAGCAACAGTACGTTACTGAATGGGTTATCACATCATGTATGCTGCTGAAAAGAAGAATAAAGAATAATTTTCAAGTTGTTTACAAATATCAGTAGATACAAGAGGTGAGGAACTCGATGTGGGAAAATTAAAGCGTCATGATGTCGGACTTGACATCAGGTTTTAAGAACCATGTGAAAAGGGATGCAAATATACTGACAGAATAAGAAAATAATACACTTTTTACATGTGGTCCACTTTTTAAAGAAATCATTGAAAGGTTTTAATTGCAAAATGTGTTAATTTCACCATTTTAACATACAACAGGTAAGTGCAATTTCAATTTTGGAGTTTCAAGAATTTTAACCTTCTGACACCACTGGGGACGGTTTTGAGATTGCTTGCAAATTTCATCCTTGATGTTCAAATTTTTTTATGTTGCTTTAATGCTAAAAGGCTGTAAATTTGTTTTGTTTGTTTTTTTTACCTAAGCTTAAAATTTCAGCTTCAGCTCTTATTCCACTCTTGATCACTGCGTATCACATTTCACACACACTTGTTTATTTGAGGACCAAATTTGACACATTGACTTCAATTCAACTTTTATTTTTTGGATCCCCTTTAATTTAGGCATCAACTAATGTGATACCTATAACTACCACCTGAATCTGGATTGAAAAGTGATTAACTTGACATTTTACATGAATCTACATGTTTTATCACCACAGGCCACCAGGACTCTTCTACTATACAGAGGTTTTACAATAGGTGTGCTGTTACAACAAAAATTGCTTAAAATTGCAAAAGATATTAAAAGGATCAATACATATTTTGTAGTTCTGGTCAAGAGAGAATTTCTAGAAAGTTTGAACCTTTGAAAGTGGAAAAATATGAATTTATTACATTTTTATAGTACCTTTAAGGACAGAGAACTGTTTTGGACACAAAGAGTACAAGTGTCGTAGTTTTTGAAATGGTGTCAGAGGGTTAAAAAGATTCTTTAAAAATATGCATGTTTTATATATCTATATAAGGTATTACATGGGTTTACTCAATATTCCTTATCAGAATTGTAAGAGGGCTCGTAGTGGTACTGACACCAGCGAACATGGATAAACTGCACTATCGATAAATGGAAGAAAATGCTACTTTCTGTGATCGGCAATAAGGGAGTGCGTTAAATATTCCACTCAACTTCCATAAAAGTGAACCAGATTTGTCTTCACAGTTAACCTCTCATGCACTGTACCACACCTTTCTCTTTATATTTGTATGTTACTTGTAATCCTCTTACCTGTGTAGGATTTAAATTAGAAATCTGTACTATAATCCAGCATATTGTCATCTTTCATTATTTTAAAACTGCATCACTGTGCATTATGCCTATTAAATAAACAACATACTGTAAGTAAAGTGATGCAAAGTATAAATCAATGACTTTAAGTATGAAACTTCCTGGACAGTTTCATGTATGGACTTACTTGGTACTCTATTGATCGCCCGCAGTGGCCTGAGCACACGAACAGTACGGATGGCTGATAGACTGGCATTATGTCCATCCAGAGAATACTCCATCACCCTGAGGACACAGCAGGGAAAGAGAGTTTCACCCCACAGCTCATATATATTTACACACACACAAACACACACACACACTCACAACAATAAAACAGAGAACACCGGTAGGATAATATTACTTATAATTGCAGCTACCCACATAATTACATATGACTTTTAATTATACAGAGCCAGATGCTTGTTCCCTCTGTCTGGCCTCTACCACAGCATCCAAATATTATCAATGTGACTGACACTGAACAAGGCAAAGAGGGACATTTAGGACCCACAGTCTTTATGTTATGTCTACGCTGTGTGTGTGGTCAGACAGGATTGGCCAGTGGAGCATGGGAGATGTGAAAGGAATGTCTGACTTTATATGTACATTAGGGAGGATTTACTTCAGTTTGACTACCTTCTATGAGTTACCAGTGGAGACATTTAAGGAACAATGGAAGGCTTTGATGTGTGCCCTGTCAGCTTTGACTGACTTGTGTGATGGATACAGTACCTCGCTTGGCTGCTGACTTTTCAGTGCTTCCATTATTGAATTAAAATACCCTTTGTCTTGACACATCTGCTGTAGTTGTGGTTAAGAAGTAACATTAATAATACTCTTTAAGTACATGGAGGAATCATGAGGCCACCCATTGGGTCCTGAAGTTTTGTTCTGAAACCACCAGTTTGGGTGAGCCAGAAGTGACCATATATGGACAAACGGGACAGAGCCGCAGAAGTGCCAGGGATCAGGACCATCTGCAAATGGTCATGAATGGCCATTTCTACCAGTCAGTTAAGGATCATGGCTATGCAATGAGACCAATGCAGACATAACTTAAAGGCGTAATACTGCTGGTAGTGGATGACATCCTCCATGTGGCTCCAAAATGCAGGTTACATTGACTTCTCTGTGAAAATATTATGTGAATATATTTTTGTCATGAGTCATCATGGTCTGTAACATTTTGTTTAGACCCTCTAATAAAAGATCTGGTGGTCCATCTTTAAATTCTTTCTCTGTTATGATAAATAATGTGGCAAATGTCTCTTGACAGGTCTCTATGGTGGAGTCAGACCAAATCAGATTTTCATAGCTATGGTTAAAATCCTTTTTGTCAACTTGAGTAGCAGTACTTTTAGTTTTAGTCAAGAGCTTACACCAACAATCTGGTCAAGTGACACTGGTAGGTAAAGTAACAAAGTCAGTCAGCTGGCCTTCAGTATTAGTCTACCCATAATCCCTCAAACGCATTGCACACAGCTCCACCTCTTTTGTCCAAATATGGTCACATCAAACATCAAGCTTATTGACTTCAAAACAGTAATTCAGAATCCAAAGGGTAACATCACAGTTACTCTGTCCGCTAATACTGTACTACATATGCAGTCCATGGTTTCTGCATTATCTGAAGCTGATATTACTCTTACTGCGACTCCACACCTGGCAGTGATGCTACACTATTCTGTTTCTGTGAAGAGGGTTACCGGTTGATTGGCATTTCCACCCTCACTGTGGCAGATACACAGAATGGCTAGACTAGAGGTAAGGTGAGAAGTTTGGTTATCTTCAAGGAGTTCATAACAGACTCCCAAGTCTGTTATGAATGCCTAAGAATGCCTAAATGCCAAAGTAAACTGTGTGATTACAGACACAATTTAGACCTAACTTGCAGCTGTGTGCGCCACTGGCATTCGCAAATGATTGCGGCCGATAAGTTAGATTTGGCTAAAAGTTTAACATTGCTGTGCAGAGGGAGAAATTATAGCCGTGTGTCTGTGTCTGTATGTACCTGGAAGAGAGAAAAGAAAAAAGAAAGTGGCACCCACAGAGGTGGAAAAAAAACTGTATTTCTGCCCAGTGTTGATAAAAAAGAAGGTCTGGGTCTCATACAGTGTACTATGGCACATGCACATGTACAATAGATGTTGGATCTGCATGCGTTTGCTGCCAAAATGGTTGCACAGTGTCCTCTACCTTTCTTAAATCCCAATGTATGCCAGTTTTTAGTGTATCGCTGGAGGAGATGGAGGATGTGGTGAGGGAGAGGGAGAGTTGGGAAAGACTACTTAAGCTGAAACCATAACCAAACTTGATACGCGGCAGAAAATGGAAGGCTGGATGGATCAACAAATGTGAACGCGTTACAATTTAGCAAATAGTTGAAATAACTTGTCTAAAGCTACAGTAGGCAGAAATCAGAAATAAAAACATCAGAACCAAAAATATGCAGCTCTCTTCCAAGTATATAAACAATATAGAAAAGCAAAAGCAAAGGAGAGTAAAGATAAATTTCCTTATGAAACTTTAACACAACATTTCATATTAAATCTTCAGTAACATGTTGAGTTTCAGCCCTTGCTTCTCATCCAAATATGAGCACTAAAAGCACTTACACAAACAGATAAAACCAAACTCCAGGTTCTAAAACAATACGGTTGGTTACTATGGTTGCAAATTAAATTAATTTACATGGGAACAAATCCAGGGAGGGGAAAAGTACAGGCAAAAGAGAGAGAGAGAACATGCGGTACATCTATGTAAAGGGCACCTCTATTTTGGATGTGACAGGACATTGTGAGGACAAACACACAAACACATCCCTAAACTCGCCCATGGGCACAAACACAATACCTGCACCATGCATCTTTGTCATGTGCAAGCTGTGTGCGGCCATATTCATGCAGGACATTGACTATGTGCATGTTCAGTTGTTGTATGAGAGTGCATCCTTCTTTTATTGCTGTTGTTCAGTGTGAATGAAACATACTATATATATTTTTCTCAGCAGATAACGATAATTAAGCTGCAGAAAACAGCAATTTTGGAAACAAAAAGCATTGTGGAATACCTACCCTGCCATGACAATGACAAAATCGAGCTGATTCCACTTGTCGCCAAGATAACAATTGGAGCCAAAAATTCCCAGAGCGACCATCTTGATGATCATTTCCACAGCAAAGAAAGCAAAGATACAGTCATCCAAAACCTGCAAACACACATAAAGTTACTGTTTAAACACCAGCACTAACAACAGCCAAAGAGAGCAGACATTTTGTCATCTAAAATAGTCAGATCCTTGTTAAGTTTCCTCATTAGAGTTATATTTTGAAAGAAGCAGAGAACCTATCCATTAGTTAGTTTGGTCCCAGCAGGAAATAGTTCTGGCTCGGCTTGGATATGACTGTGTATCAATTAATTAGACGTCGACCACAGCAAAAAGACCATTTGAATTTGAATATAATGAGCAGACCTCAAACGCCAAGAAGCAACAGTTCACAGAAGTAAGAGCACATGGAAACAAATGCGATGAGTGAGTGGGAATTAATTAAGTTTTTATTACCAGTATTTAAAGACTCCCCTCACTAACCATGTATGATCCTGCATCAAATGATTATTTATGTCCGATGCTTTTATTTCTCCATAAGTGCAATGACCCTGCTTATTTTTTCAAAAACTGGCATGTCTTTCAACTACCTCATTAAATGCATTTGTACATTTTGGTCCTTTCAAAGCTTTACTGCTGAACATGTCCTCTATTCGGTTCTCCTTAAACATAAATGTCATTCTTGTGTCGCTGCATCACACTGCGAGTACAAATCTTGTACGTACATCCACGTCTTTACCTCAAATTTTAGGTGAGCACAGAAGAACTTTCCACCTCAAGCAGATGAAGGTGAAATCTTGTATCAAGTGTAGAAATGAGTAGAGAGGTCAAAGACACTGCTTCCACATGCCGGTCAACACTGGTCACTTAGCACTGATTATTCTGTTTCAAATCACAAATACCTGCAGTTCAGGTCAAAATTTCCCATGCTTCTGACTCTGGCTCTAGATACTTTGAAAACATTGCATGTCCTTCTCCTGCTTTGTGTCGACCAACAATTGTTCTTCTCGGATCTAAACTTATTTGAAGCAGGAGTCAAATCCTTCAGTTTTAAACACACTTAGACCAACACTCAGTGACAGAGTGGTGGTTTGTGCTCTGCCTGAATTAAAAGATCAGTTCTTCTGGGGGTTAATAATATTGACCCCAATCATTTTCCTTTTCCTAAAATTATTCTGTTTTTGTTTGCAAATACAAATAACTTAGTGTTTCTAAACGAAGCAGGTACACCTTGAAATGCTCGGTTAAGACATTGGTAGCCTTTTAACAGTAATCTGAAAAAAGACAACAAAATTATTCATAGGGCATCCAATTATTTTGACATCACCTGTGGGTATGTATACAGCTCTCACCACAGTCATTTGGTAAAAACAGAAATCTCTGTAGAAGATACCAGCCATTTCATGTGGATGGCTGCTGCTACTTAGGAGGTGATCTTTATCACGAGTGCATGTAGATTAACTCACATTAGGTAACAGTCTTGTTTTAATGGCATGAAGAAAATCAGCTTCACTTTTGTAAATTAACAAAGACAGATCACACACAGACTCAGATTCTCATTTTCTCATTGCAAGAGGGAGAGTGTCCGCGATGTAACACGTCTCTCAAAACACTTCCCCCTTCTCCGACTTTTATTACAAAAAATTACACACACGAAACGTCCAATCACATTTAACATACATTCACGATGCAGTCATTACGCACAGGCATTAACTTCTCATTGGCGGACGTATGTCATGTCTCTACGACACCTGCATGTCTGGTAATTATATTTTTGTTTAACAAGCGTGAGCGGAGCAAAAGGGCATTCACATCCCCGTGAAAGCATAACAATTCAGTCAACAGTCAGCACACAAGTGTCAAACAGCGTCATCTGTCCCTTTCTCTGGGCAAACAATATAATTATTTCTTCAATGAGAAAATTAATATACTGTATTCTACAGATTCTTTTCTACAAAAGTATTTCTTTGATAACTCTTATCTACATATTTTTGTGACAAATGGTGAGTTGTTCATTTCAGATGCTGCAGTAGTGATGACAGCACCGGTATTCTGTTTAGGTCAACACGGCATGAATCTAAACACGTTTCAGAGTCAGATAAACGGTTTACATGCAGCAGTTTTCTGCTGTGGAAGAGGGACTTGTGTGATTTGTATTCACTTGAATGGCAGTGTTAGAAGAAGCATAAATGTGTTTTTATGCATTTGGGTGTTCTTACACAGTGGGGATTTTGTAGAATAACCCCAGCTCATCTCCAGTTAATACATCCCACTATATGGAGTTTCAGCTTAAACCTGTTAAAATAATAACTAGGCCTTGTTTTATTCTCCAAGTGGGTGAGACGTCATGTGAAAGTTATGAATTGTATTGAACTGAACTTGTTGCCCTTCCTGTTGTTTCACATAAGCCTAAAACTGATTGCAATGAATCCATGATATACAGAAATTTATGATTGACAATTATGAGCCTGCATTGCCCTTAATGAAGTGCTTTTGGATTTCCCTTTGAGTTCAGTAGAAATTAACACTTTTTTTTAATAACATGAGTCAGCGCTGGCATTGCACATTCATCAGGTACTATGTAAATCAGTCATTACAGACAGCACTCACATAAACATCCTGAGAAGGGGTTTTTGTTGCTGTGAAAGCTGTGCAGCCACTAAACTAAATGTGCTGCATCATGTGGTGCATGTTGAGCCAGGTACTGTAGTTACTATGGATTTAAGCCAATGGGGCAGTTGCTTGCTTAGAAATACACGTCGCTT
The DNA here is from genome assembly GCA_029823295.1 of Pseudamia nigra. Classification (NCBI taxonomy): domain Eukaryota; kingdom Metazoa; phylum Chordata; class Actinopteri; order Kurtiformes; family Apogonidae; genus Pseudamia; species Pseudamia nigra. The sequence continues at coordinate 8,625 of JAQQAE010000159.1, read as the reverse complement.
CCCGATCTGCACCCAGAAACTAGATCGATTCCACACATATGCGAGGATTCTACTTCCTGTCATGTATTTCCAAGTAATTTACATCCATTTCTAGAAAGCAAAGACAATGAATGAATGTGTCACTGTTGGGTGTAAGTCATACAAGATTATTTTTTTTGATTAAATACATTTACCTTTTTTTCCCAGCACCATTAGCTATCAAGCTAATAGTGGGTAACATCTCGAGCTAATAGTGGCTAACGCTAGTTCCAAGCCAATATCAGTTCAGTCGGACTGAGCAAAACAACAACACAAGATGGAAGTTATTTCTAATCCTTACAGATTTGGGGCTCTTTAGAAAACATTTGTGGCACCATCCCCATGTTGTTATTAAAGACTTTAATCATTACTTATATATATTCATTTTACATTAGTAACTTATCTTTTTTTATTAGTGTTAGAGCCAGTAAATGTGTGTCTGCATTTATTATTTCTGCAGTCACAGAATTCTTTTCCTTGTTCCGGTTCTATGTACTGTGATAATAAAATTTAATTGAATGACTACAAAGTTTACCTAACCCCTTTATTGTACAAGCACCATATTTTAAACTGTATGATTTCAATAAAAATGTCTATTTACAGTATATATATATAATATTTATTTAATTCAAAATCATTTGAATATTCTGCTGTACTTTATTTTGAAATACGAGTGGCAGGAAGTAGTGTCTATGCCCTCTTTTGGGGGAAAACAAATGGCTGCTCCCATAGACTGTAAATGACTGTAAACAGTTGCACCAAACAAGCCTAGAATAAAAGCACCACAATTAAATGAGCATCTAAATTCCCCTCAGATGCATGCAAAAGTAATATATGTTTACTTTGTCTACAATAACACACAGTAGATATGTTGAAAAACCAGAATTGATCCATCTATAATAATATCCATTCAGTCTGCCAGCTATTAGTACAACAAACAACATCCTCCTTCAAATCTGACTCCAGCATGCATTTCACATCGATACATGAACGTACTGTTATGTAATGTACCTTTGACATAGTAAGTGATAAAAGGTGCTAAAGATCCTTGGTTATGGGTCACTAACCTGTAGGATACGGCACCACTCTGACTGACAGGAGACGTCTTCACAGGGCTGGAACATCCCCAGAGTGACACAGTTGAGGAGGATCACCAGCATGGACACATGCTCGAACCACGTGCAGAAAGGAGTTAAGGTCAAAATGTAAGATGTAATCTGAAGCAACACATTACAGCAGAGATACAATACACTTCAGAAAAACAAAAGTCATGTTTTCAGTGGTCTTTTAAACAATGTTCATGTTGCATCATTGTGGCTGGTGCAAGACACACATAGAAGTGGAAAGACACACACAGGCATGCTGACCTGTTGCAGAATGAGATAAGTGAAAATGCTAAGGGGCAGCTCAAGGAGATAGAGGTTGTTATTATTAAGACATTTTGAGCATTAAAGCTTTTAAAGGAGAAATATAAAAGGTAAGGTGTCTTTTTCTGTGATAGAATATGTCTTGGGTCTCTAAAAATAATGTTAAAGTATCCAAATTCTCACTCAAAGGAGAAAAAAACACAGGCCCTTTTTGCATAACTAGACCTGGAATATAAGTCATTTGGATTTCTGGGTATTTGTGATGTCACACATGTAAGATTCCTGTCCTCAGCTGTTTTCCAAGAATTCTAAATTCATCAAGAAGGCCAAAACCATTCTGGGACAATGTGGCAGGTTGTCTACGTGAAGGTATCCATGGTGAAGACAGGATAAGGGTGTGGTCAACAGTTCATTTGCATTTATAACAAATATATTAAGGGGAATATATTACCCTTTTGAACAATTTAATTCTTACATGTTAATTTTCTGTCAAAATACCACAGAGATCCTTTTAATGTCAAAATGTGTGATTTTAAATGTAAATGAGATGATTCGGACCACACCCACTTCTGGTCTGGGCCATTGATACCATTCTGTACATTTTTTGACACGATATCCCTCGTCAGCTTGGTTTTGCTGGTTCTGGTGGATTTGATGGACTGACTGAGGACATGTGACATCACAAACATCCAGAAATCCAAATGGCTTGTTTCAGGTCCAGCTATCAGGAAAGAGGCTGTGTGTTTTTCATTGTTTGATTGGGAATTAAAAACTTTAGCATCATTTTCACATCTGGTCTATAATAGAGAAAGACATTTATTTTTCACTATATCTCCTCTTAAAGCAACAGATGCAGTGTGGACACATGGTAGAGTAAGGTTATGTTGCGTAGAATACCTTTATTCTATGTGACAATGGGTCATGATCATTTAATTATAATTTCAAAAGAGATGCGATATTTCTCCTTTAAAGTTTGAATATGACGAATTTACAGCAATTATGTGTCAAATCAGCAGGAAGAACAGTCAACCAGGATAATATTTAGGATATTGGCCACCATACAAGCAAAGAAAGCAACAGAATCACAAAAAGATCCAGCTAAATATAGCATGACAGTAAAACAAATTCCCCTCAACTACACTGAAACCAGATGCCAGACAGTAGGAAGTTTTGTGCAAGACTAATGTTTGAATAATCACCCATTAGATGTTCACGCTGATCTGGTTTCAGTCCTCCCATAATTTCACAAATAAACATTTTAATGTATCCATGTCTACTGAACATCCTGTAGAAGATTGTTTGCTAATACAGATTAATGACAGTATCTCTAGGAAGAGATGCAATGAATCCACGTCAGAAAAGCCAGTATTCATGCAAATAGATGATGTGTCTTAAGTATGGCATGTGGAAAATCTGTCTTTTCTTAAGAGCGGCCTCCTCTGATGTGACTGAAATAGCATGAGGGTAATCTTTTGTTGACTTCCTTTCTTGCTTTATCTTTTCCTTTGGATAAGTGAGATTATTTATTTAGATCAAAGCTACAGAAGGCACCATCTGAAAGTGCATTTTTCGTCTTTCTTTACTCTGACTTGTTGAATGAGAGCTCTCAGTATCACCCATCTAAGAAAGGGCATATCAGCGGAGTGGTCGCTTTGATGTTTTACTGCTTATACTCGGTGTATCGACAAAAATGTAACAGTGAAGTTCTGACTGTCAAACTGTTTCTTTGGTACAGTTTAAGTGGAACTAAGAAAAAGTGTTTTCTTACATTGACAGAATGAAAGATGACGAGAAAAGCCTGTGCCAGCTCTAAAATCAGAAGTTTCATCAGACCTGCTTTGCTTTATTTTCATCAAAACAGACAGAAACAACATGCAGCTACACTATATGGACAGAAGCACTGGGACACGTGACATGACCTACAGGTGCTTGGTTATCTCTTACCAAACTGAATCATTTAATTAAAAAAAAAAAAATCTTAAGCATTAAATACATGAGGAAACAACCAATATGATATATGAAGTTAACAAAATAAACAAAACATAAATAAATAAATAACAAACACAACTGAATATGAAAATTTAATTAACAAAAATTAATCAAGTGTGCAAAACATGAACAAAATAAACAAAAATCAAATGTGTTTTTGTGAACATTTTATCCATTTTTTGATGGAGCAGTGACAGCCTATTAGACGACCCCCTCTACCTCGTAAGCTGCTGCCTCCCAGAAAAATCACAAAATAAAAAGCAAATTGAAAACAGTGAAACAAAATATTAAGTAAAATAGGAACAAAGAATAAAATAATCAGATATATAAACCAAAATGAACCAAATGAGGAGAAAAATGAACAAAATTACAAGCAAACTAAATAAACATGAACAACAGTAGAAGCAATGTGAAACAAAATTCAAAGCAAAAAGAAGAAAAGTGAATAAAATAATCAGAAAAATACACCAAAATGAACCAAATGGGAAGCAAAATGAACAAAATGCACACCAAAAAAAAAAATTTTGAAAGTGAATGAAATCAACAAAATGATGAAAGATTTGAAGCAAAACAAAAACAAATGAACAAAATAAGAGACATACCTAACAGAAACATATATAAAAATGAACAAAATAAGGAACACAATAAACAAAATGCTAAAAAAAAAAATTTTGATCAAAAAATGATCAAATGAAAAAACTGAAACAATGTAGCAAAATAAACAAAGGTGGCAGCAATATTAATTGAAAGGACAAAATAAGAAGTGAAATATGCAGAACAATAAAGAAAATAAAGAAACCAAAGCAAAGCTAACACAATAATTAAATTAATGAAACCGAACAAAATGAAACAAAATCTGAAGCAAAAAGAAGGGAAATGAATCAAAATGAATGAGAACAAGAAACAAAATGAACATTTCTAACAAACAATAAAATGGGCAAAAGTAAGAGCAAAATGAATCAAATGCACAGAACAAGAAGTAAAATAGCCAAAAATAATAAAGAATATGAACAAACTAAGTAGCAAAGCTAACAAAATAACAAAGAAAGTGAATGAAAATGAACAAAATAAAAGCAGAATGAACCAAAGTAAATAACATTTGAAGAAAATGAAGAAAAATACAACAAAATGAACCAAAATAGAAGCAAAATGAACAAAAATAATCAAGAAAATGCTTGACAAGGAGACAGGAATATGAATACATTTTCTAATCACAAGTTCATAAAATGAGTCCACACTTGTACTATGAGGAGCTGTGATGAAATGCTGTAATATCAAACCTGCTAAAAAGTACAAGCCAATTAATGGAATTACATAAATGAACAGCCTAACACGGTCCACCTGCAGCTGCTTCTAATGTAATAATATTAGATGATGGGCCTTTATCATAACGAGAAAAATTAGCCGTACTAAGGAACAGAATCACCCAGTACAAACAGAGCATTAACTGCAGACACAGAGCAGAGGAGTGAAAATGACAAAAGAGACTGAGAGTCGTGGAAAATCCATGTCCCCTCAACTTCAAAAGCTACTGATGCTGCTGTTTTTCTACTTTAGTCTGGCTTTTGTCCCACATGCACACTCACACACAGTCTCGGCAATGTGTGTTAAGTATTCCCAGGGTGAGATGGTGCGTTTATTCGACAGAGACCTAAACCAGAAAACAAATGGCAGCCACTGTGGTGAACATTATTCACACATGAGACAAACACAAAGCTGAAAGAACAAGGTAAGTGTAGGTATGCAAATGACATTAAGAGTGTGTGTGTTTGTGACACACACAGACAACTGGGACTCACTGCTGTGTCCAGAGGCCAAGACAGAAGAGTGCATCAGCATTAAAGTCGTACCAAAAACTTTTTTTTCCAAGGAATATTTCGTCTAAGCAGTAACTGTGACCTAAAAGTCATCTGTATCCTGAGCTATAGTTGCAGGGTTTTACCTCTTTCTGTGAATAGAATATTTTCTCATTTTTGTTAAATCCCCCTGATTATTTTCCGTTGTCATTTTTCAAGATACCTCTAAGGTACCTAAACTAAGTCGCTCCTTTGCCTACAAAACAAAACACATTCTGCTGATATATATGCATGTCTGACATGTCATTTTGTGAGCCCTGGCTGCCTCTAATTAACTGAACCTGACAAAAGTGCAAAGTGCTTTGCCAAAATGCCACATCTTCAGTCAACCTATTGACAAGAGTTTACGGTAAGGGAAGGTACTGTAAGAATATGGATGTACAGTAAGACACTGCAACTGAAACACGCAATATAAAGATACGTTAAAGCTGCGGACGCACACACTACACAACTTTCACAGTCGTTCCTGATTTTGAAAAACTTGGAGTTCACACCGACCAACCAGTTTTAGCAGATTGTTTTATGGCGACTGAAAGACGGTTGATCACATATTTCGCTGCTCCTTATGAGGGATGATTTGTCAGACCAACTGAAGCCAACTGAACGCATCAAACTCTCGTGAGAGCCACCATGTTTACGAGAGCAACAGCTGAAAGGGTAAACAAACATAAATATAGACGCTGTTGCTGTTTGCGCAGCTTTGTGCTCTGAGAAAGAGAAGAAATGGGTATCACTGTTTACCATCATTTTTTTTGATATTCCTGCTGCCTCTGTCGTCTTTGTCTTATGGCGCAATGTCCCATGTCTCATCTACTCTTTTTCACTGGCTGTTGACAACAGCTGTGTTTGCAGTTGGGTCGATGAAGATGAGGACACACTACTGACTTTTTGCCTCATTTTACCCATGATTCACAGTTAGGCAGAGTCTGCACCAGTCAGTACTAGTTGGAAACAGTGGGCTTAGCTAGTCGGTACAGAAATCTGTTAGTGAGCGAGGGGAACAGACTCGACCTGACCTCAGTAGCAGTAAATCAAACAGGTTTGAACTTTTTGAGACAACTCTGGACGCAGTCAGGTAATGTGTACTAATTATTGCCACAAGCCAATGAAAAAGTGACACCCTAGTTTGTTTGTGCACAAAGTCCAGTTTGTTTGGAGAGGTGTGAATGGGTAACCAAACTCTGGTGTGGATCAAAGAAGCAAACTATGGTCTGCCTAAAACATAGGTTTAAGTCTTGCTTCACCTGAACTAAATGCAGTAACTGGAAAACAACGCAGGGCACTGTAGGTAAACGCAACCAAAACAAATACGCATGTAGCATGATGACTGGCAGAAATGGCTCAAAGTTAAATGTGGTGTGAGGATGAGGTAATAGCTCTTATAGAACTATATTCAGACCAAAATATATCTCAACGGCTGATAAGCACTCACATGAACAATGACATTTTCAAACTAATTTGTGGGAAAATAGAGGCTCTGGGAATCACCAGTACAGTGGAGCAGCACCGCACAAAGGTGGAAAAACTCCACCAACAAGATAATAAAATATTTGACATGATTAGAAGAAGTGGCAGTTTGGGAGAAGAACAAGTTTCCTTGGTATGAACTTAGCACAACTGGCGAGCTGGGGAATAAGTTATTCAAAAGGTGTAGGTCATTTGACAAAGTGCATTATGAAAGCAAACTCAGACCATCTGAATGTTGCAACACCAGTAGAGTCCCAATCATACCAAGTCTACTGGAATATGAAGTGTGAAAACAACCTCGGTCTCTTTCTGAATGTGCAGCACATTTTTGAAATCCACTTAAATGGTGCAATTAGGCTTAGAATGCTACATTTCTAGACATGCTGTTTAAATTGTGGACCACATCTGCCCATAGCTTCAGTTACTGCATTGACATAGACTATGTTTAATGTTAGTTTTCATAATCTGTCTGTATGGCAACGTTAGAAATTTGTTCTGGTAACCTGGTTTTATTTTTCCCAGACACCACTGAGCTGATGACTCATTCAACAGGAGTTATCATAATGTGTCCCCAGTTTGACATCAATTCAACATCCTCTGATACGCAGACTGTGAGATACTGTGGGAAACTGAACTGTCTGAAAAAAGTGGTCTTTGCAAATGCACAAAGCTCGTAATGCTGTGGCATGTGGCAGCTGGATATTCAGAAGTGCTGTGGGAGGAAGGAAGTATGTAACTCTGCCTCCTACCCTCTGGAGAGATGTTAAAAAAGAACGAGAGGGAGAAATAAGCAGAACATATCTGTGTGCAGCATTTACAGTATTTACGAGCTAACAGTGTGAGATATGAGTGGAGGTCCAAAGGATCAGGCCAGTTCAGAGACCGTGTTCACATCAGCGCTCTTAGCCCATAATTCTACAGAAGCACTGAGAGCTTTGAGGAATCAGAGAAGCAGCTTGTGATGTGTGTATCCATTCTGCAAATGAGGCAGATATTGTGTATTTAGACATTACATCAGTCTTCTAGCTGTGTTTTCTAGCTCCCCTGGGGAACATAGAAGAAAACATTTACAATAGCATTGTGTTAATTTACAATATGCTGTTGCAAGTATTACACAAAAACAAAACCACGCCTTAAATCACATGGAAAAGCCTTGGGGCAGTCTGTCACTTTACATGTGTCAAACACACACACACACACACAAGTCAAGCAATGTCGATCCTCCCTTCACAGATGAAAGATTCAGTAATCTGCGGCAGAATTAAAATGAGAGATTTGAATATTCAGAGAATCGCTCTGTCTCTCTCTCATGTCCCTCTGCGCGTCCTTGTACTCTGCTTCTTCTAATTCCTCTTTAATCTCTGCAGTCAACACCTCCTGAGTCCCCCTTCTGTCTTCAGCTCTCCCACACACATACACACAGATGTATGCATGCATAGACACACACAAGCATTAATGTGTAAGTCTTCAAAGTCAAGCCGGGCTGTCACTGCAAAGCGAGATCAGCGTAAGCGCAGATTTGCAGCAAACAGAAAACAACAGAGACAACCGTTGTGCTGTTTTTCACATTTCACTTTGGCTTTTGCCAAACAAACGGTTCAAAATGGAGAAAAAAATAGTCATGTTTTCTTATGTTCTTAGAACCAAGATCAAATACAAAGTGTACAGTACATGAGGTAGCCTTCTATCCCTGACTCTGACAAACCATGGCTTTAGACATAATGCTCCTGGTCTCACTTGTTAAGGTCAATTTATGCCTCAGCACAGCAAGCAAATCAAATTAGGACTGTAATGTCACACTGGATGTTGGGGATGTCAGTTTTCATTCACATCTAACACAGGACTGGAGTTCAATACTGCTGTTTATCACCTCTCCAAGAACAGTTTTGAGATGCAGCATACTTATTTCTGACTGTTAGTGGGGTTGT
>JAQQAE010000158.1:0-40802 GCA_029823295.1 Pseudamia nigra | reverse complement strand
GTCGAGGCAGATGGCCGTCTACCCTGAGCTGCTGGTTCTGCTGGAGGTTTTTCTCTTCTGTTAAAAGAAGTTTTTCCACCCCCCTAGCGCCCTTGGCTTGCTCTTGGTGGTTCTGTTGGGTTTACTCTCTGCATAGTCATGAAGCCTCGGCCTGGAATTGTGAAGCACCTAGAGATAATCGGCGATTATGATTGGCACTATACAGATAAAATTGAATTGAATTTATTTGAATCATTAGAGGAAAAAAAACACACATTGCCTCTTTTCAGATAACTGGACCTGAAACAAGCTACTTGGATTTCTGGATATTTGTGATGTCACATTTACCATCCTCACCAAACCCACCAGAGCCACCAAAATCAGCTTGATATCTTGGGATAATGTGCAAGGGAGCGCATACAATGGAATCCATGACACAGAATGGAAAAGGGTCTGGTAAAGAGAAGCAAATTTTCAATTAAAGCAACACACACTGAAACAGCTCACTGGACGTGGGGCTGAAAATAGAATGACAAATCTCCGTCATATCTTGAGCTAAAATTTAAAATACACATTGCATGGAGATGGACAAATTAAATTGTAACTTGTAAAAAAAAAAAACAGGTATAATATGACTCCTTTAAAACCTTGCTCATATAATGATATATTGCTCGAGCTGATGTATTTTCATCACATCGGCCAAAAAAAATACAAAAAACACTGACATCCTGTTATCTATACGGCCCTCACCACATTTTGTACAGTGCAATATTTTCTATCATTGTCTTTACCATTTATCATGTGCAATTAATACAGTCTGGAGGCAGGTTACTTTTTTTATCAGAGGGGTCTGCAACCTGTGACTCCAGGGCCACACGTGGCTCTTGAGCGCCTCTTCAGTGGCTCTTGTGGCTTTTTGCAGGGATGTAAGTAACAAATTACAGCAGTCTCCTATTTACAACAACAGAATTTTATTTTCTTCCAGTACAATCTAAAATAGTCTTAAGTAAAATGTTGTGATCTCTTGTGCGATAAATCAGATGCTTCTTGAATTCAGAGATGTTAGGGCTGCTTATAATTCAAAGTTGGATGAATTGAATTCATTGCAGTAATTAAACTGAATAAAAAATTAAATCCACAAAATGAATACACACTAAGCATTAAATATACCAAATAAATAATAAAATATTCAATTTTAAAATGACACAAAAAAGAAAGTAAGGAAAAATGAACAAAATAATCAAAGAAATTGAGAATAAATACACAGAAGTCAAATTATAAAGCAAACAAAATGAGGAAAAATATTTTTAAAAACTAAAGAAAATAAGCATTTTATGAGCCAAATCAACAAAAACAGACAAAATAACAATCTAAAACTATCAACAAAACTTCATTAAATTTGCGTAAAGTAATGAAATTCTGTTTATTTACTAAACAACATCAACAAAGTAATTAACCAGAGTTGACAAAAAAATTAATAAAATAAATGAACAAAGGGAGCAAATATTTTTGTTGCTATAGATAGGTGGGCAAATCCAGGCCTCGAGAGCCCGTGTCCTGCAAGATTTCCAACTGCCCCTGCTCTACCCACTGTTGATTACCTGAATCAGGTGTGTTCAGTCAGTCAGAAGCTGGAAGACACAGTGGGCGGGGCAGAGGCAGTTGGAAAACCTGCAGGACACCAGCTCTCACGATTTGCCTACCCCTGCTCTAGAAATATTTATATTTTCTTTTTTGTCCAAAAATGTCTCCATTTTGCAAAAGTTGATGACTGATGAGTTAGGGGGAAGGACGAGGAATCGTCAGTAAGGAACAGACAGGAAGTGTACTCAACGTGAAACACAAAAAGCATGAAGTGAGACTCACACTCTGGTCCCTTAGGAGAAAATCAACAGGTGTCCGCCGTTAGCACCCCTTCCCCTCTACCTCCCCCTACTTTACGTATCGTGAGCTCAAATAAAAAGTAAAGTGGTTTGCCAGTGAAACACCTGTGGAGTTTGTATCCACTGTGGTAGGAATGAGCTCCTCTGCACTACAGACTACTGTGCCGTACTGTATGTGCACTTCATTTTAAGACTGAGGGGAAACACACTCACAATTCCCATCACACTCATTATTTGACATTGTTCTCCTCCCCCTGGACTTCTCCTGCGTCTGACAACATCCTTGTGTCATGATCTTTCACTGATGCTGCTCTGAGCTCTGCTGCTGCTTTAGACTCTTTGAATGCACTTTCACATATCTCTTGATCTGTGATATGTGAAACATTAGTCAGTCTATCATATAGAAGCTGTCAACAGCGATATGTCTGGCTCCAATTCTAGTAATGACTGTTTTCTATTTTTCTCTTTCTCGGCATTGTGTGGGAAGGTGGAGGTGTCTGCCAGATTCATTTCAAATTACTGTAATACCTCATCACGTGAATATTTCATGACTAAAGATTAGAGTTTGCAGGTAAATATTTGATTAATTGAAGACTGTAGACTATGCTAACAAAGTTTTTGCTTCATCCTAAATTTTTAAAAAATAATAAGATGTAAATTTTTTAGTATGGGTATAAACCAAAGTCAGATTGATAAATAAATGAAAAAGCATGCACCCTCCAAACCAGAACACATTACTGTGGCCTGACATCACATCTGGTACCTCTCAGTTCATTGATTTCAGCAGAAGCAGAACAAAATGTCTCAGTAGGACCTGGACAGATTTACAACCAATAAAAGTAATGAAATGTGGGAAACTGAGCCAACAGGTAAATGAAATGCTGAAATTTCTGTAAGAGATATGGGGGCATGTTTGTCATTTAAGGCTTTAAGTACAGATGTCCCGTACATTCTCACTCCCATTCGTCATATACTGACACTCGGTGATGTCACAAGTGGTCACATGCGGGCATGCAGAGCACCCCAGGCAGCTCGCACTTTGATGAACAGGGAATGTCTAACAGATACTGAGACAATCACCATAAATTCACCTTCGTCACCATTTTTGTGAGGGGTTTTCGTTTAAAAACTACTTCCTTGCAGGTAAGAGAGTGCTGTTTTGTTTGTTTTAGTATCAGCCTAGTAAATTCTTGCAGGATGCTGACTTTGTGATCACATGAACCGATCCAAATTGATCCAATTCCTCAATTCTGAATTGAGTATGGTCAAAATTTATGGTCAAATTTATCCAACCACCATTTTTTCTCCAAATATGACCAATTAGTAGTTTCCCATGATGGCTACCAGTTTGTAATGTATTTTTTTTTTGTTTGTTTGTTTTAGAGTATGTGTTTATGTATTATATATGTGGTTGGGTAGGACGGTGGGTGTGGGGTTAATATTTGTAAAGTTTGGATTATTCTCAGCATGTACAGTTTCTTGTTTTTAACATCAACTTGCTTAGGGACTACAGATGGAAACAAGCTTTGGCTACAGTGTGGCATATTTACATGTAAATGTTCATTAATATGCAATGACCTGATAAATGAAAATAAATGAATATTAACTTGATCAGTATTGTCTGCACTGAGAAATCCACACAAAATGGAGAACAAATTTCCCTAACTCAGTGCATGAAAAGCAAGAACCAATCGTAGTCAAGCTAAAACGCATTAGTCTCACCCGCTTGAGCAACTGGATTTTTCCGGAAATGTGTGCATGCAGTTTGTATTATCCCCTGTTTACACTGGCATTATGACAATCTGTGAACCCAAGTCACCTTGGGAATGATCTGTAGTTCAATCAGTCAGAGTGTTTTGTGATGAAAAGTGGCTGGGAGCATCACCTCACTGTGAATCAGAGCATATGTGAGAGAAAGTTACAACGATCCGCACATAAAAGCAAAGAAATGTCAAATCAGCACACTTTACTTTGTCATCATCATGACAGAAGTCTTAAAGGAGGGACAGATATAAACTTAAGCATTAGGATAAGGAACTTTTAATAAACAGTTGTGCTTGCTGTTTTGACTGTATGTTTGAACCTCAAATCAATGAACCCTCAGCACAGTCCATTTACAATATTTAACATTTTTGATCAAATAATGTATTTTGTCTGTAAAAACTTGCCTTCAGTCTAACAAAAGCATGAATGTTTTTTTCCAATGATCAAATTATACTGCATTTTTTTTTTTTCAAAGCGCACACATAAGCACCTTTTAAGAAAAGCTGGCATGAAACAAAGAATTGTAGGCTACAGTTATCCCACAAAAACACTAGCCTTTCCTCATGTTTATTCTGAAGTCACCTGACAAATCTGTTCACTCAAACACACATTATGTTACTAAATTTATCACCTTCCTCTGTGAATTCCTCTCCAGCAGCAAACCCTGAAAGCTTAACCTTGAAGAAATGAAAGACATAAAGATGTTCTGAACATTCTGGAATATACCAACGCCATTTGCAACCAAGCAGACCATAATGTATGCTATAGCTAGAGAGAGCAAATGCACTTGGCTGCATCTCTGATTTAGATTTTTGTAACATGTGGTGTGCACTCGCTACTAAATCTGGGCCAGAATGTTTTTAGCTGAATTGAAACACTAAGAAACAAGATTTTCTCCCAACAGAGTTGCATTAGGAAATAGGTTTACCCAGTGAATCCACGGACTTTGCTCATGGATTTTTGTGTGATGGTTGTTCATTTAGCTATTTTCTGTTCTCTATCAAGTCACTAATGGACATCCATTATAATGGAAACCACAGATCCTCCATGGACCTTTTTCGCTATCAAGAGCATTAGGTTTGTACATGATACACACCACATATAAGTAGAATGTGACCAATACGGTTCTTATTGCCCACCAATATATGCATCACCAGTCAAAAGTTTGGGCACAAATTTTATTTTTGAAGTTGAACATTAATACTGAAGACATCCAATCTGTGAAAGAGCACACATTGAATTATGCAGTAAAACAACTCAAAATATGTTTTATATTTTACAGGTCTAAAGTAGTCACCGTTAGCTCTGATGACAGCTTTGCTTTCTCTCATCTTACTCATGTTACTCAGAACAGTTTTCAGTTCACATGTGAGTTCATTTGTTTAATGTGTTGTCTTCTTTATGTGCTTTAGACCAGGGGTTTTCAACTGATTTTGATCCAGGGACCACCAGTCTGACTAAGAAGCAACCTGGGGACCGCAGCTGTTCAGAATGAGGACAGGTGTGAAGATTAGTTTTTCTTTCTTGTTAGTGCAATTTCTACCTGTGGTGAACTGCACTGTGTATTCTCGGTGGTATAGTGGTGGATGAGGACAGTTTCATATATCATTCTCTGGCTCTAGCATGCCTGACGTATTCGTCAGGCATGCCAGTGTAGAAAAACCACTCTCACAGAGATATGTAGTTGCAAAACGTAAAGAAAACACCTTACTGCTTTTGCTGCAAGCTCTGGAAATTCATCCCAACAACTTAACAAGAAGAGGTTATGTATTATACACATGCCTCTTGACAGAGTCTGCAGACATAGTGAGTTGATCATTATGTGCAGTAGTTAGGCTTGAACCTGCCACTGCATCATCATCATTGGATTGGAGGGGGATTCCTTTGCTGTCAAATGTTTTTAGCCAGGTTTTGATTCACGAGGTCCCACATGCAATACCTTCACAGACCACCAGTGGGCCACAGACCACTGGTTGAAATCCCCTGCTTTAATCCATCAGCTGTTGTATGCAGAGGACAGGTATGTAGGTACAGAGTCAACAGCCTTATTAAGTGCTACTATAACTGCTGTACAATTCCATGTTTTTCGAAAAAACAGTCAAGAGAAAAGACATTCCCTGATTATTGTAAGATCAATCCAGAACTCTGAATATGTCCCCAAGAGCAGTCACTAAAATCATCAAATCCTATGATGAGACCAAGAGCCTGCCACAGAGCATAAGTTTATTAGAACAATAGTTTATTATAACATGGATCTGTACAGTAGTTGTAGTTGCACTAATAGGGCTACTGTCCATTTACCCACCCTTCCTCTGCATAAGACAACTAATGGTCTAAAGCACATTAAGAAGGCAAGAAATAGTACGATTTAAATCACTTGTTATTTGAAAACCACTCCAGGTGAATCTGATGAGAGAATACAAAGCTGTCATCAACACTACAAATGTCTACATTGGACAATCTAAAGTATAAAACATGTTCTCGGTTGTTAAACACTTTTTTGTTTGCTACATAATTCCATATGTGTTCTTTCACAGTTCAGACACCTTAATGAACAATGTTGAAAATGATTACAAAAAAAAAATGAACACTAACATCAGGAGTAAATGTGTCCAAACGTTTGACTGGTAGTGTACATTCATTACAATGAGCAGCTAATACTTTCCGTTTTATAATTTCAGCTGACAAGATCCCAAAATACTCACTGAAATATTAATAAGGGTGTTAACACTGTCTTCATCATAATACAAAGAGTAAGGTCTGTTAGTGGAAGGTGAAGTGGTGAGGGTCGGACAGCGAGTCCATCTTCCTCTCTTTCCCCTGTCATGATGATGCGAGGGAGCAAGTGTGAAGAGCCCTCCATCTTTGTCACCTTCCCTTTGGTTCTGTCACAGAGAGCACTCACGCTCTCAAAGGACACCTCAAAAACGAAATAAGCTTAGAGGAAGTCTCAGATGTACGTGGGGGAGGAATCTCATTCTGCACTTCCTCCCATTTTACTTCTGACCTTTCAGAAAAAGTCTTGAACAGTTTTAGTTACCAAGGATACCACAGGCAGCTCCTCTTTCAGGCTGACTCACATTCTGCCAATTTGGCTTCCAGCCAGCAGTTCATATAGCTGAAGTAGCTGTGTGGTCCATTATATGTCATCATTTCATTGTTGGCGAACGAAAAAGGACAGTGAGAAAGAGAACTTGTTCCGCAGTCACTCGACAGCAGCATGAAACACAAAGGTGAATGTAGAGGATATGTGCTTTTTATACCCTGTTTTTTTTTTTTTTTTTTTGACCTTTTATTTTGGGTGCATTAAAATAGCACCACTCTCCTCTTTTAAAAAATGACTAACCTGCATGCCTTTTTATTACAATCCTGGCATTTTAACCCAAGCATTCATCTTGTGCATAAAGAGAAAATAGTGTTTAGATGAAGTAGATCATTCATAGAGATTTTCATAGCTTTAGTGATGTTATAGGTCAAAACTGTTCAAAACGGACTAAAATTAAATCAATACAACCTTATTTTAGCCTTATGAGAAATACCATTGAGTTTAATTTGGATTGTGTGATAACAGAAAAACAGCCATTGCTTCATTTTAACTGCTATATTGTTCATATCACATTCAAAATCACTATCTTCATGACAGTATTTTTTGACATTTGGGAGATTTTTGTTCTTCAGCATGGCACAGATGCAGGCATTACATTTGCATAAAGGAAACAAAAAAGAAATTAACATGACATAGAATGAATTAATTCCAATAAAAGAAGCAATTATTGAAATGTGAAGTAGTATGGTATGGGTGGAAGTGACAGTGCACACGAGAGTTGTAGTACATCTGTCTTTTTAGCCCTTTAACAGGCATTGTGACCACACAGTTGACCTCTTTTGTAATCAAATTGCTCCTGTAAAACCTCAGTAAAACCCATTTTTGGTTGTTTGTCCTCTTCCCCTCAGTCAGTAAAGTACTTATTATTCATGTTTGAAAATAGTTAAAAAGGCAAAAAAAAAATGGTTTGCATAAACCTACACAGACATAAAATGAGACTAAAAAAATGAAATCATGATCTACTGTAGGCTCTCTATCGTGATTCTAAAATATTAATATTAACAAAAATATGAAACAAGTGTGAAAATCCACAGTATGTCTGCGGCGACTTGGTTTTTGCCTAAATTTGTTCTAAGCAGGCAAGTTAACCATGAATTAATGTCCATAACATACATGATCAAAACTGAAAGCTGTTAATGTGAAGCCAAGAACACAATTCTATAGTTCTGTTTTTTTCTAAATTTATTTCTTACTGTGTCACTTAGAGGGGTAAAGGAGAAATATGTTCTCCTTCCTAGTGCATAGAATTTAGCCATAATGTCAGGTCCTCTTATGTGAATTTTAACAATAGTCTGTATATGTTAGTGGACAGAGTAATCTTGATGTCATTCCATTGGTTTCTGAAGTACTGTTTTGAGGTCAATTGTTTTATGTCTTCACATTTTGAAGCCATACATGGGATAACTTTAATTGGACAAAAAGGGGTGGGCCTGTAAGAGTGTGACAGTTCTGATAAATTATAGGTGAGTTAATACTGATTATTAGTTTGCTGACTTTGTAAAACTTCCTCAAGCATCGCCTAACAATGCCATTTTACAGTGTTTTTAGTGTCAGCTCTTAAGCATAACTACAGTTGAGCTGTCTGTCAGTAAAAATGTGTTCTACTAAATAAATAGAGGCTATAAACGTCCAACTCGGCAGGCAAGTGGAGCCACCAAGACCTCTCAATCAAAGCCCACCTTCGCAGGGAGTTGCCAGTGTATTTGCCATGGTGTCTTAGAAACAAAAAGAAATAAAAGTGATCACTCAAAATAAAACTCCCTGGACCATGATGACTCTTAGCAAAAAAACATTTGTATTTTTGTTTAGAGGTCCATTGCACCTCTACTGGAGCTACGTTTTTGGAGCACAATGACAGGAGTCTCAACAACTGCCATGAGTATTACAACTCTGCACTGGCCTGATTGCTCACCGCTAGCCTTTTCACTGGTTTTCACACACAAATCACACATTTTCTGCTGCAGTGACATTGCAGTGCTGCAGTGAGACAATCACCATGGTTTAGACATAAACCTATTTGGTTAGGGTTGGGAAAAGAATTCAGATTAGGATTTTGAAAGAACATAAACACTGGAGGAAAACAGACATGAACCTATTATCTATTACCACCCCAGCCACCTCCTACTAAGGATTTTTCCATTTCATAATGTCTCCTTGCTGATGTTCCCCGTTTCTGATAGCCCACATTGCCACAAGGGGGGAGGGATGTTACACTGGAAACTGTACACACTGCATGTCGGGTACCCACACTAAAGGGCACTTTGTGTGTATGGTGACACTCCAAAGGCTTTCATTACTACTTTCAACACACTGGGAATGAGAACTGGGAAGGATTTGTCTCTAAATCAAGGTATATTTTGTCTCAGTCTCAGACAGAGGACTTAAAATTATATTTTAAGATGAGTCCAGGACACAGCTGTGTGGATATTAAAAATCTTTAAACGTTTCTTTTTGGTTTAAAGTTTTTTGCCATGTTTGGATTTAGCTTTCAACCAGCAGCCTCATTTTCTTGGTGTCATCAGGTACTATTTCACCCTGTATGGATGACAAACACTTAAAAAAAAACTTGGTTTCATCTTGCTTTGCATTTAGTGTAGTTTGGGTCTCGCTCTGTCTTAGTTGTTCTTGACTACAACACTAGTACACACCCTTCACACGTAAAAAGAATAACTACAGGCTGATTCTGTGCTAAGCAACTAAACCTCACATGATATATGCTACCATTCCTGGCCTCTGACATCTGATTGTTTCTCTGCAGTGAAACCTTTTTCTCGTGTCTGCTTTGTCTTGTTATGTATTTTGAATCACTACATCTGTCAAGGATGATAGGTATTGCTCTGTATCACAGTGATCTCTCCTGTGTACCGTTGCTCCATCCATGTACATTAAACCTGATCATAAACTTGTGAAAGCAAACTACTCTAATCAATCAATCAATCAAACTTTATTTATATAGCACCAATCATAATCTCTAGATTATTTCTAGGCGCTTTACAATTCAAGGCCGAAATCTTATGACTAAGGCAAAACAAATAATAATTGACGAGCCACACTAAATGTAAGCAGCAAGCCTGTTTGGAAAAGCATTGACATTTGTACTAAAAGACATAGGCTAAAGTCAAGCATCTAAAAATACAATGAACAAACAAGCGAGGCATCATATAAAATATCCTTAAGTACAGTAACTTTACAGAGGAAATGTCATCTATCATAATCTTAAATTTTAGATTGAATGAATGAATGAATTTGGTCCAAAAAGAAAAGCCACTGTACACTCCTTTGCACAAATTAAAATATCTTATTCATTTGTACAAAGACACCATTTATAAGTATTGTCTTATGTATTTGATAAGCATCGTCTTATGTATGTGACTAGGTTATAGTCTGGTGTTGATAGGTTAATTGTGTATTGTATTGTTTTATTGTTCTTTGTATGAACTACAGATGGAAATTAGCTTTCGCTACATCTGGTGTGCACATGTTTTTATTCTTACAAATAATTTATGTAAGCGTACGCTGTCCTTTATAAACTGAAATTTTCAAAATAGACAGATTTTACTCTTTTAAAACAAATCTCTTTGTTTGCAACTGGCCCAAATATGTCTGTAACCATTTTCAAGTTGTTTCACTGTAGCATTGGTTTAAGAAATAGTCAAAAATGGTTGATATGAAAAATAGATGCAGTAAATATGCTAGGAATCACAGTCTTTTCCAGACACATATTTCAGTGCACATTTGTTATTAAATGGTGAAAAATATATCACTACATATTTAAAATTCTACACTGATCATCTGTTATGGTTTGTAGTAGTTTATAATGTACGTAGGTATTTTGACAGTTTGTAATGTATTTGTGCAAGTTTTGGTCCTGCAACAACACAATCCATTTCAGTGTCTGGAGCTGAACAAGTTTCTAAAATAAACACTGCACAAGAGCTTTTACTCATTAATTTCTAGTAGAAAAAGGGTAGCACTTATATTACATGCAAAACAAATTTATAGTTGTCTATTGGTTATTTGTTGTGTTTTTAATATGTGTAAAAGTGGATGTTCAACTGCCTGTGTTTTTCTTATGTCTGCATCTTAGTGGTAGCGCCTTCTAATTTTGTTGTAGACTTGTTTTTACAGTGACAATATAGGCTTCTATTCTATTCTAAAGCTCTCTGAAATTCTGGTGATGGTGGGGTATACGTTTGGTAATAAAGACCATAATAATTAAATAATTGACCATGTTAATCCCAAAGTAATCACAAGATAACAACAAAGGCAAGTTTAGGTAAGTTTAGATAAAATGTTTTAACTAAAATTTATGTAACAAGCAGTCAATACAAAGTGCAAGAATGAGGAAAACACATTCATAGACAGCCACAAATGCATGAAAGGGGAATGGTTTTGTGATTTTCTGGACTTGATACAAATCTACAGCCTTCCATTTAGCCAGATGCTTTTATGTTAAATAAGATGCCTATAAATCAATCAAGTAAATAATATCCTGTCAGGTTTAAATGCAACAAATGATAGCAAAACACACAGAGAATACCAAAATGTTCAGCTATGCCAGAAACAGTGTTCAAATGAAGCTCAGTTACTGCTTACATTAGCAAGGCTCAAATAAAAGTTTTTCCAGAGAATACAGTAAATTGAATGTAATTTGATTTTGCAACAGATGACATACATCAGAACATCAGATATGGAGGTGGAATCTGTGTTCCTGTCTGAGCACAGCGTGTACTACTCAGGCAAACTACGACTGATGACAGGAATATTCATTACAAGAGCTATTTTACTGCTGCTTATCTTTCCCATAAGCAGAGAGGAAAGTTATTCAGCCTCTCTGTAGTGATACAACACATTTAAATGGACAGTATCACTTCCAGGATGCAGCTAATTTCAAAGACAGACCCACAGAATGCCACTGTGGGAGAGCAAACACAGCTGTGACAACACATTTGCAATACAGTACTGATAATACTGATCCAGCAAAGTGTTGTCAAAGCAGTGTACATAGTCATGAGTAAGATACATTTGGCTCCATATACCGTAACATAGTGCATTGATTCTAATAAGTACAAAATGAATGACATAGTGCTGTATGTTTGTCCTACTACAACTAGTGCACATTAAAAACACCAAATCATTTGTGTGTTACTTCAAGATTAAATAGCTCCATCCATCAACTGAGACAGAGAAGTTTTATCAGTTAAAGAGTTAGCGGCACCATACACCAGTTCTTCAGGAGAGATTGCTCACATTCTTCACAAAACCCTGCACGGCAGTTATGTCCTCAGACACAGACACAAACACCCACACAGTGCAGCAAAACACTGGCAAATTGCTCTGAGCACCTACCGTACTTGTATTTTTAAACCATTCTGCTCTGAATTAATATACAGTGTCTCCTCAACATATGGTACACAGTGTTGTCATTGAATTCTCAGGATGATGATCCAACCAGTTGGGCCATGGGGGTGTCTGGGTTTTCACCATGTAACAGGTAAAATGAACAGTGGGCCAGTGTCCCAGAAGCCCATATTCTGCTGTTTCTTAGTATATACTTAGAGATTCAAATAGGTGAAAGATTCTGCATTTCCTTATGTTTTTGCACGTATCTGACAAAACAGAGTCAAGATTAGCAGCATTAGGCCCTTTAGTACACTACCTTCTCCTGATTTGTATCATTTTCACTACTGCACATCAACACTGAAGACATCCAAACTCTGAGAGATCATATAAGGATTTAGGTAACAAACAGAATTAAACAACCCAGAATGTGTTAGTAGACACATTTAGTTTTGATAATAGGTTTGCACCCTTTTGACATATGATATGATACAGTACAATAAAAGGTAAATGTATCTACAAAGCCTACGCAGTACAACAAACAGCACAGTACAATAACACATAAAAGACTACCACGTGCACACACACACACACACAAATATTGCAGACATTGCATAAACATAACAACAAAAAAACTTGGGGACATATTCAAAGTCCATGACATTCTTCGGTTAGATTGAAATTCATTTGTGAAAGTAATGATGGACTGTCTTTTGTCTTTACTGGGTGTTTCTTGCCACAATATGGATTTGCACAGTAGTTGTAGTAGTACTAATAGGGCTATCCTGGGTAGTATAACATGTCTTTGTTTACAACATAATCCCATACATGTTCTTTCACAGTTTAGATGTCTTCACTATTAATGTGCAATGTGGAATATAATAAAAACAAACAAAAACACTAAAGGAGAAGATGTGTCCAAATATTTGACTGGTAGTGCCAGTGTTCCAGTTTCAATATTACCAACCAATATTTGTACAACGGCCTCTATACTAGGTGCTGATCATATGGTTTTTCAGCTCCTTGCCATATATCAACCTAAATTAGCCAGCTCTAGGAGAGGAAAAAAACTCCACTACAGGGATTTAATTCCTTGCAGTAAAGAAACTGATAAGTCCTTTGGTCAAACTGTAGTTGCAGTACCTCTGACAGACACCAGGTGATACTGTTGAGTTTTTAAACACTGATTCATTCAAACCACTCAAATCAAACCGAACAAAACTGTTCAAAAATCCTGTATCTATATGGTGATTTAGGTCATCACCAAAATGTACTCATCTGCTCCTTGGGCCATTCAAGGTCTTTCATTTTTTTTTTATGTATTGAAATCCGTTCATTTCTTTGTGCGTAGCATTGGTAACAGGCAGACAGACTATACTGTATATATTTTCCACCTTGTTCATGTGATGATATAGATAAGATTTGCATAGCTTTGGCATATGGACCAAACAGATACTGTATACGTTTAAGGATAAAAATGCATCTACCAGCGGCTGAGGGACTTGTTCACTACCCATATTGGTGAGTGGAAATCTGCATTATCTGGACACCTGAAATGCACTTTCACAACCAGAAATGCATGGTGATTTACATTCCATTACATCGCTGTTGAGTGTGGTCATTTCCAGTGTGCACTTCAGGTGTCCAGAAATGTAGGTTTTCACTCAGTGCTCACGGCATTATAATAACAGCTATAAAACAACAGAACACATAATTGGTGTCAGCATGTTCTGTACTGTATCACCACCAAATTAAAGAAGGGACTTCAGAAGGGATTTCATCACTCAAAGTAACAGTAGCAGCTAATAAACTGAGGAGTCAGAAGGCACATGATTATCTACATCACCAGCATTTCACTGCAGAAAATAATGTCAGCTGATGTTACCTATTAGTTATCAGTGTTGAGACAAACCTATGCCCTGAAATGTAAGCACTGAGATGTTTTATCATCTGACAAGACATGTTGTGATACTCAATAGCAGAGATGCCTTGTGATCTGGTGGTCCATCTATATTTTTTCCTCCATTATTAAAATACTAAGGCAACTAATCTGGTTTTGATTGACAGGTCTCCATCATAGCTCAATTTGCTTGCAGAGTTGGCCAAGTCAGACATTTAAAGCTTCTGTTTACTTACCAAAACAGTGTTCAGCATTAGTTTACCAATGAGCCCACTGACTGATTGCTCTCGAGCAGCTTAGTCACATTTGTCCAAATATGGGCACTTTTTTATGTTTGGCATCATGGTTACTCTGTCCACTACGATACACAGTACAGGCTATGGTACGGACCCAACTCTTCAAGCCTTCAAAGAAAGCACAGCCTCTGGCCCCCAAAAGACCTTTGACACTTATTAGACCACATGCAGGATGGATGTTTGTACTGTATATTCACACAGAAATTAAAGCTGCACTGCTTTCAGCAAAGTTTCCATTATTACTTATTGCCAAGAATTCTACCCACCTCTTTGGATTTTGTTTTCATTGCTGCAGAAAATCTGTTCCGTGACAGATTACTCATAGATAAGTGTTCATTACTCTATTACAGATGCTCTCAGAGAGGTGTCAATCATGTACAGCATTAAATACTGTACATGATTGACACTTATAATTTCCAATCACTGACCAAATACTATCAGTAATTTCAGGTTTCCTATGGAGCAACCACCACTGCTCAATAGCACCTAAACAGTTCAGTCAGTGCCATATTGAAATGATTTCAATTGTATGACACATTTCATCAACAGATTTTTTCAGTATTTCACATGTAATATTTGCAGGTATAGTGTCTGTACTTTGCTACAGTAAGTTCAAGTTAAATGGGGGACATATATACATGATTTTACTCTGTATCATGTAGTGCATAGTATGTGAGACAGTAAGGCTGTCTGTAGTGCACTGACCCGGTTAGTGGTCACTTCTAGTCTTCAGAGTCTTGCTCAAGTGTAATTTGGCAGTGATATGGGCACTCACAACTCAGTCTGCAATTTCACAGTTGGAACAGAAATCTCATTTAATCACCAGATTCTCAGCAGCTACCTAAAATGAGTAAGAAGCAGCATTTCAGCAGTTTTGTCATATCCAAATTTATGATTTATGAAACATTTCCATTGTGTAATACATTTGTGTCATAATGAATTTAGGAAGTAAGTGCAAAAAAATGAATCAGCCCAGTAAGCATTTTTAACACTTTGGAGAAATATGAGGCAATTAATTAATGTCTCCATGTATTGCATTTAAAAGCTAAAGTTGTTGTCAGATTTACAGAATTCATCCAAAAGCAGATGTACTGTGTATATACAACCGGTCTACAGTTTGAGGAAGTTAACTTTATACTGACCCTTCATAACAGTACAGTGCACAAACTGAATGCCAAAATAGCAGTTGCATCGTTATTGTGCAAAAACAGCAATGTGTGGTTTCAAAGCATATTGTCTGCAGTCA
This sequence comes from Pseudamia nigra, assembly GCA_029823295.1. NCBI lineage: Eukaryota > Metazoa > Chordata > Actinopteri > Kurtiformes > Apogonidae > Pseudamia > Pseudamia nigra. Next base: position 25,288 of record JAQQAE010000158.1, on the reverse strand, counting down.
ATATGATGTGTGTTAGTGTGTTAGAGTGTGTTTGCAATCTCTCAGCTCCGTCAACAGGAAACCCATTATCTCACTGCTTGGTAAATGTTCGTTAGCCCTTTGTTCAGTCTTGATGAATAATGGACTCAACCTCCGTTATGTCAAACAGAAAGCATGATTTGTGCCATGCAAAAGTCACTCAGCACTTTGCCCTTTTCTTCATCATGTCTCTAGAGATAGCCAGGTAAATAAGGTGGCAATAGGAAAATAAAACTGAGATCTCCATCTGAAGACAAATGCATTCTCATCCATGTCAAACATCCACTGGCAAAGAAATAAGAAGCTGAATTTATAATCTATATTAACTGCATGTTAAGTTTTGTAGATATGTAATAAAGAAGCAGAGACATCCAATTGGCTTCATGTTGGATTTACCCAGTTGAAATTCTGTTTCTTTCCAGAGTTGGTCCTACATTCTTCTACACACATAGTTCAGTTATTCTTTTTATTTGCCTGAAGTAGCATGAGGCATCAATATGGACTATGCAAGGCAATCATGCATATGTTATTGGCTGAATGTATTAAAGCTGAACGAGCCAAAAGTAGGAGGAAAGTGAAAGATTTTGCGAACATACTGTACGCCTTCTTTCTATGCTCTGTTCTCTTTGTCCAGACCAAAAAATCAAAAGGATTATACCAGAAATAATGCAAAAGTGGGCACAACATTTCTACTAAGTGAAATACATAGTTTAAATCACCTCATTCAAGTAACTCTTCGTCTATACAAAGTTTCTACTCAACATTTATGTAAGGTATTGTTAAACCCATCATCTCGATCCTTTCTGAAGATATTTAAGCAGAACAGAGCAGATTTCCACCCTTCTCACCTTGAAATATGTGTCAACTAGCAACTGGCATGGTGTCCACTTTGAAAACACTGTCCTGTACCCTGTCTTCATTATCTGGTGTATGGCATTGTGACTATGGTCCAGCTGTGCACTAAGCTCACTGATTGTGACTCATCTATGCAAATCAAATTATCCTCTCACTGACAATTCATGAAAACAACTGATAATACACAAGCACGGAGGAAGAATATTTGCTATTTAAACATCTATCTATCTTTATTTATAAAAAATTACCCCCACTTCTACATTATATATTACAACCCTTGTTTTAAGACAAATGCCTTGACATTGTTTTACACTGTTATGGAGTCATGAAATCACATTTCCAAGATCCTGTATTGAATCACATAAATCCTTACCTTAATCAGCATTGAATTGTACTGTTTTTTGATCCATATGAAGATGACAGTTATAAATGGGAGCTTCCATATGGCATGACAACACACCATCTTGGACCCCTGCAGAACCTGCCATACATTTGAAAATACCAGAGCTAAATATGTCAGTTTTGCACATGAACCAGAAAGAAATCATCAAAAACACCCAAACAATACCTCTTGATATTTCAGCTTGACAATGACTGTGACCTCTGTGATAGTTCTCTGCTAAAAGTCAAGAAGTAAACATTTAGCCACTGCCATCACTGTGTTTTCCTCCACATCAGTCTGTTTAATTTAACGTCAGATTCCCACAGACACCACCCTGATCACATGATTAGTGGCCAGCTTGTCTCACTTCATGTCCTTGTGTAATGAAAGCCAAACAGACAGACAAACAGGACGGAAACAGCGTTGAGGTTGTTAGTACAAGCAGGACTTATTAATGATTAACTTCCCTAGTGCCTCTTTCCAGCATTTTTATTTTATGGAGCTCTGAAAGTATTTAATTGACAGCAGTTTTGTGTAGAAAGAAGCACTCATTTATATGAGCAGTGATGGGTTTTAAATTCAAATATTGTTTACCCTTTGGTATGCCTTTTCAGTATAAAACAGCCCCAGTGGCTTGTAAAATGGTCTCTTGTGGTTCCAAAGCCTCTTAAAAGCACTGCTCTCTCTACTGGTTGTGATCTCAGGATTCAAGAATTTAGTGTAACATCCTATTTCTTGCCGAAACACGCTCTCTGTCCTGATTTAAAATTCCTTTACAAGCATGAACTGACTTTGATCTAATCTCATTGCCCCAAAAGGACATGGCCAATTCTCCATATTCCAGAATTGCCAAGCCACTTCGGCAAGGTGGCCAACAAGTGGTAAGTGAATAATGCCTGAGAGAGGGGAGCTTAGGCGTCACATCACATTACCTGAGGATGCGTCAGCTTGGTCAAGTCATCTGTGTGTGGTGCTGCCGGTGGATGTTTCCCAGCTGTACTAAGCCAAAACTGTGTCTCCTGGGATGAACTTACACCCCCACCTCACAAAATATTATCAGCTGTAGAGGGTAGGTTGATGTTGGAGTTGTGTGTGAACTCAACTCCTCACTGACACACCAGTCAGCAGAAAGGATGCGAAGGCTGTGGATAATCACGATAGCATCTAAAGGCCCTATAGCTGGCATGATTTCCTCCCACAAATATGCTGTAAAAGGGTGTGATCACACCTACACTGTATTTTCCCTAGTCTGAACTGTGGTGAAAAAGTGCATTTTTCTGCACTTGAGTAATAATTTTCTTGATGGTGGACTCACTGACCTATACATCCCATCCACCTTTAACAAGTTAAGTATAGCTTGTGTCTGTCTTTGCTATACAAAGCTTCTTCCTTTAACGTCATCTTTTCTTAGACTCTCTTGAAAGGAGTACCCTCTCTTTCCCCTGTTGTGAATAAATCATTTATGTTTGACTTTTAAATTATTGAAGATACAACATATTACTCTCAGTGAAGGTAAAAACTGACCCAAGCCAAAAGAGATACTAACTTTTTAGGGAAGTATGCACAAATGTGGTTAAGCTTTTGCTGAAAGTGCAAGCTCAAGTCTCATATGAAAGAGAAGCACTATATTCGTTTGGACAGGAGGCAATGTGACTTCTCTTTTATCCAGTTCATGACATCAAGACTCAACTTTTTGCTGTTGCTGGGTCAGTGTTTCGGTGCGTTAGGTTCAATTTGCAGTGATGAAGCTCCACTGAAGGAGACCACATGGAATGAATGCAACCTCACCCAAAAGCATATATACACAGTCATCTATAAGCTGATAAAGGACATAGAATGCAAAATCAATATCACTACAGTATATTCAACAGTTATTTTTATGTGGCTTATAATCGATTGACTGTGTGACCTGTTCTCTGAATCTGAAAAACAAAGTGAAACCTGTCACTAGGATTTCCCAGACAATATAAGGCTTAGGCACAGATTTAAAGCCGTAACATGAATGTGGATATCAAGTCTGTGACATTCCCTTGTTCTAAATGACATCATACAGGAACCTTTACAATTACACCTTTGTGAGAAACAAGAGGTTGTTGGTCTTGTCATCAAAATGGATACTTATGTAAGATCCTATTTTCATACAGTGTGTGGCAGGTAATTACCGCCACCAAGGAGGTTATGTTTTATCTGCATTAGTTTATTTATGTGTTTGTTTGTTCAAAACATAACTTCAAAAGTTATGAACGAATTTGGATGAATGATCAGAAATGGCACTCAGTTAGATTCTGGGAGTGATCTGGATCATAGTCTGGATTTTTAAAGGATTCTTCACCATTGTGAGATAGGGCCAAATTCAACATTTGTCCTTGTAATTCCACAAATAACACCCAGAAAATTTAGCTGAAAAACATAAGGTAACACCATAATAGATTCTATCAAACCACAAAGTTTGATTCAGATGTGGGCAATATTCTGTATATATAGTAGTGATTCAGAATGCTTATACAGTACTTAGGAAAAATAGCTGCTGTAAGGAAACAAATAAAATTATAGACAGGAAACTGACACCAAATTGTAGTGGAAAGTCTGCTGATTCAGTAATGTGTCCATGGGTTTGATGTATCTTCAACAGTTATGGAGCTAGAGCCAGAAGAAAACCACCATTATGGAAATATTATTTTTTGTGAGTAACTATTGAACTAATAATAATATGTAAGTGATTCCAAATGCTAAAGGTTGGTTTTCATGGTCAAAGAATCCAATAATGAGGGACAAATCAATGTAAGAATATTACTTTTGTTTGCAATAACATTTTGGGGGAAATGAGCATAAGTTCAAATGATAATGGCGGGTTTTCACTATGAAGAAAAACTGAGCTGCCTTGGCAGAGGTCTGCGCTCTCTGAGTCATTTCTAGTTTTATATCTTTCACTTGGTGCTTAATACAATACCACGCAAAGATGAAGTTTTGTCAGTTTGGTAAAACAACTGTGGCATACCTTCAGTGGGGGGAAAAGAAATCTTCCAGAACAGCTGATGATTTTTTGTAATTCATGTATTTGAGATCTTCTATAAATATGTTTACATGGACGTTTTGTAGCAGGAGGACTCCCAAAACCACTCCTGTATGAATCTTTCAAAAGCATACCATAGACAAAAAACTATGTTGCTTTAAGTAGTTTCAGTCACCATCCCTAAGCCTTCTGAAAACAACCGTAGTTACTCATAGAGGTTTTATTAAAAAGTAAATTAGAGTTCATCCACAGTAAAACACTTAGATACTATTACTTATCATTCAATTATTAAAACATTTAAAGAGCATTATATGATTTAGCACTCTATGAGCTGATATTTTTTCAATTTTTTTCCATGCCATAAATGGTGTAATATGGCATGTTTAATATTTGAGGCTAATATAAAGATTTTATGGGGATTAAAATATTTTCACAAGATTATTGCTTGATTTGTCGAGTATCCAAGTCACTGAATTACACACATTTGTCACAGGTTATAGGTTTTTTAATTAACAGTTTCTTAATCATCTTAGCAAAGCTTTTCCAGAAGAGTGTCTTAGCAGGAGATGGTACATGCACTCCTTTAATTTTATTGCGGATTATACCTGCTCCCTTGGTCCAGATAATAAAAACCTGTAGAGCAGAAGATGTGCAGCAGCAGATAGTGCCTCTTAAGGCTACACCCTGCTATTATGCAATAAGTGTAGGTAATCTGAAACTATCTAAATTATTGCAGATATACAAAAATCTGAAATGAAATATACTTTGTAATTCAGGGGTCTCCAGCCCTTTTCTCCCAGTACGAGCTACTTTGATATTCCCTTCATACTGTGAACTTCACATGTATTCAGTCTTTCCTACAGTTACTGACATAACTGAGTCTGCATGACATTAATAAGACGAGTGAATGTTGAAGTGGATCTTCTAGGGACCACTCTCCTGGAGTCATTTAAATGTTCATCTGTCTCCTTCTTACGGTAGACTGTAGATTAGTGAACAGAGTAACTGTGACATCACTCTTTGGTGTCTGAACTGCTGTTTTCAGGCCATTAAGGCTGTGACCTCCTGGTTGACACTATGGAGTTAAACATCAGAACTGACTATATGTGGACAAGAGAGGCGGAGGGTCAAAGTGGGTCAGAGGGCTTGTGGGTAAACTATTGCTACCGTAAAACTGCATCAAATATTGCCTGACAAAATAATTATGCAGTGTTGTTAATGTAACCTTTTAACCACATCTACAGTTAAGTGTCGGTCTGTATGGATAAAAATGTGTTTTACTAATAAACAGAAGCTACAAAGGTGGGATTTGGCTTGACACCTCAGGTAGGTGGGGCTCCTAGACAGACACATTAACCAAAGGCCAGTACAGCAGACATTTGTAGTATTTGACATACCCAAAAAGGTCGCATTGACTGAAAAACTTGCACCACAAATGATAAATGAGAGACACACACCTGTCATTTACATTTGTAGAAGTAGATGAATAGATTTTTTTTTTTTTTTTTAAACACTGGTATCCCATTCCTCTGGGAAAATATGGTCTTTGCCTTTTCACCTATTTTTTTGAGCCCTTGCCAAAGCTGGCACGTTCATTTGTTGGCCTCTCTTTTGTTTCACCATCACTGACAAACGAAACTGATAGTAGCGTGCCTCCTATAACTGACAGCTGATTGACAGGTAATCATTTTATGCAAGAAAAGAAACATCTGTGGATTTGATTGGATAGAATTTTAAGCGTATTTACTAATTGGCACACAGGGTTTTTTTTTTACCTTTGGCAAGACTGGGTAGTGAGCTTCTAGATTACAAGAAGACGAATCTGTTGCTACAAATTATCTCATGTACTGAACACGTTTATGCTAATAGGAATACATGAACAGGCTGAAATTCAGGTCCTAAGACAAACCTTTCCCATCTACACTTATTTTAACAGACTATGTAATAAAATATGATTTTAAACTATTTTTAAGGGAACTTTTCAACCCAGTGATGACTACCTACAAAATTAAAATTGACTGAAAAATTGTAAAATAAGACGGAAACTGGTTTACCAGAACATCACTTCATATCTGTTTCATTGTGTGACAAATTGGCTGTAAATTTATTTATGAAAATGCACCACTGAATAAAATATCAACTGAGATTCAAATGACACGCCCTGTTATGCCGAAGAAGCATTTCAAAAGGAGAATTTTAAATTATTTAAGTTTATTATTGCTCATGAAGAGAAATTGTTTGCTTGATGGTGCTGCATATACACAGTGACCTGAAAGGTGCTGGATGGAGTGATAGCTTTTATCAAAGTGTGTCGGAGCCCCTGTGGGATCATAAATTTAGTGGCCCTATACTGGACACCAGGGTTCAGTCCTCGATAAAATAGCACCACATTGTCTGTATTGAAATATAGAATCCAACACCTCGGTTGCAAACCTAAAGGCACTCTGCGAGGCAATCCGTTTCACTCTGCAGTAATGCACCTGATCTTTGGGGAGCATCTAATTCTCCCAAACACACCTGTTCAATTTTTTCAGTGCTCCTTTTTCTCTGAAGGCAAACTGCTTCATTTCATAACATGTGTCCTTGGGAAATTTTGGATGGCAGTGAGAGAGGTTCTTGATTATAGCTAATCATGTGTCTAATTGGCAGTGCCTAATAAATTATTTCCATAATTCCTCATTTGGCAAACACAGTCTGTATTGTTTAATTAAAATTAGCCCGTTTTTTGGAGATTTACAGTCTGGATGACTCGTGTAGTCCTGAAAACTGGACTAACCTAGCAAAATATTTCATGGATTCTGTGATTTTATGGTATCTTTACAACCTGCACAGCCACTGGGTCTATTTGTCTTTTATAATTATGGGTAATAATGCACATCTCTAATTACAGACCATGAATCCTGACAATGAGAGTCTGCCACACTCTAACTTATCCTCCTGTAGATAATAACAAGGGGCATGATTTATTAATGAGGTTACTCCTATTATATTTAAATGAGGATCACATTGTGATTCTGAGCTTCATCATTAAAAAATTTTACAGAGCCATGCAGTACATTATGTCTTATTGAGTGTTTCTGTATACTATTATATCCTGGCAATAAATGAACACTGACATACTGCAGATGTAAATTGCAGCTGGGTTATGCAGAGGCATTGATCTCCTTTACTGCTGTGCATTTTAAAACAAATCTTTTTCCATTGGTGGTTTGTAAATGTGAATGATATGTTACTTTTGAGTCTCTAAAGAATCCTGTTTTGCATAAATAACTGTTTGGTCCACTGTGTGTTGATATTGGTCATTGTTAAAATATTTAGTATTTCAAATATTTCTTGACTGTAGTGTTCTATTTTGGTCATTTGTTGCTATGTTTGGTGATTCCTTTGTTCATTTCTAGTTATTTTATTGTTAATTTTGTTTCTTTTGTTGTTTAATTTAGTTTGGTTTGCAGATTATTTTTCTCATTCTTTATTTTCTTAATTATTTTGTCTATTTTCTTAGGTATTTTTGAGTCATTTCTGTTTATTTTGTGCCTATATTGTACATTTTGTTAATTTTGGTCTTGTTTACTTTTCCTTTTTGCATCCTTTGTTCATTTTTATTTATTTTGGTGATTACTGTTGTTCTTCCATCTTCATTTTGTTGCTTGTTTTTGTCATTTTCTTCATCATTTTGTTCATTTTCAGCTCATTTTTGTGATCATTCTGTTCACATTCACTGTTTTTTTTTTTTTGCTTATTTCATTCATTTATGATTATTTCATTTATTATGTTGTTCTTTTTGATTCCGTCATAATTATATACAGAAATGAATTCATCAATTCACCACAACGCAGAAAACGACACATTCAATGCTCAAATTTTCCAGGAGTATCCAGAGACGCCTGACTAAGAACACCTCTCCCAATGTTCAAACAAAACCTACGCCCTTGAACACGATAATCTACAAATCACCTCTGCTAATCCATTTTCACTCATCACTGTGACCTGTGACCTTTGACCTACCCTTTAAATAGCATTTTAGGCCCTACCCAACTGGACCAAAACTTCAATATGTCAATGTCACTAGTCTGTCAGGTTTGCCACAGCTGACTGGACCATTTAGATGTAATTACAGCTTAGTCTGTGATCCAGTTTCTCCCATAATATCATAAGCTCATGAGGCATACTTAAGTCACAGGGAGCATTGTGTAATCAACTGCAGTCATAATGGGTCGCAAGACAATCATCCGATCAATATGACAATAAGCTATTGTGTTCACTCTAGTTATTGGGGCAGAGCAGTGACAGTGACAGGAGCAGAAAAATGAACAGAACAATCCACAAAAGAGTAAAAAATGAGAAAGTAACAAAATGACCATGAAAATGAACAAAATAAGAAGCCAAATGAACAAATGGGAATAAATTAATCCCCGACATGAACAAAATGATGAGCACAATGGAAAAAATTCACAAAATAGTCAAGAAATGAATAAAAATGGACAGAATAATCAAGGAAATGAGCACAATTGAACAAAACATACCACTGAATGGATGAAATTGAACAAAGGGAACAAAAGAATCACCAATATGACCAAAACAAGAACAAAATGATCAAATGAGTAGAGAAATGAATTGTAAAAAAAAATGGATAAAAACAAATCATCAAAAATGAACTAAATAAGCAGCAGTCCGAACCAAAATCAATTAAATATTTGAGAAAATAAGCAAAAATGAACAAAATAATAAACAAAATGGAAAAAATTAACTTAGTCAAAAAAAGAACAGAAACGAACAAAATAAGCCGCAAAATGAACAGAAATTTGTGATATAAAAAAAAACAAAATAAGCAAAAAGAAAATGAGCCAAAAGGAACAAAATGATCAATGCAATGGAAAAAAGAACAAAGTAGACAAAATGATAACAGAAACAAAATAATCAAGGAAATGACCAGAATGAACAGAATAAGCAGCCAATGGAAACAAAGTGAACACAATTATCAAGGAAATTAACAAAAAAAAAAAACAAAATAAGCAGCAAAATAAACAGAAATGGACAAAATATCAAAGTAAATGAACAAAATGAGTAAAAATTACAAAGGAATAATGAAATAATACCCAAAATAAACAAAAACACAATACAATGATCCAATAGCCAAGAAAGAACAAAGTGGAAAAAAAGAACCAGACGGTCAAGACAATGAATTAAAAACCAACAGTAGCAGACTCAACCAAAGTGAACAAAAACGAATGGAAATTAGAGAAATTGAACAAAATGACAGACAAAAACAAACAGAAATAGACTAAACAAGAATCAAAATGAATTAAATGAACAATAACTGATCCATTTTAACAATCTAAAAGAGAAGAAATGAAAATAATTAGTGTTCATTCCTTTTATTATGGAGGATTAGCTTTTTTAATTTCGAATATAAGTGAAAGATTTTCTCTGCTGAGCATCTTGTAAGTTACCTTAATGTGTCGTGTTGTCATTTTGGGACAGTATGTTGATGTAAAACGGTGGGTTAGAGCAGAGGTAATGGATGGGTCTCAGATGTGAACTTTTAATAGGGTATATCAAAAGAAAAACGCATGCCATGTCATTCCCGGAGGGTTTATCTCCGATTTGATTAAAGGAGCGTAAGGAACATAATTTTGAGCAGGCGTAAATGTTCTTAATGAAATCCAGTGCGATGGTGAATCATGGTTTATCAAAGTAAAAGCAGTTAGAAGGTCGATCATGGGCGATGATCCAAATACACATTACAAGAACTCTGTCCATGGTCCGGTCAGGCAAATTAATTAGGCGTATAATTTCATTCCAGTCTGAGTATTAATTTTCTGCCCCGTTGGCTTTAATCAGAGAAACGGATGATCTGGCTAATCTGACATCATGCAGAATAAACACCACTCTTTTGCGCAAAAACGCACAGTTGTTTCACGCGTGTCTAACCTCAGTTTGTTGCTTAACTGACTTTCGACCTTGCACTTGTCCTAAATGTTCTTAAAGGGCCTGGAGCGTCTGTTCAAATCCACCAAATTGCGGTTTCCGTAGAGCGCGCACTGTGCGTAAATTTGGTGCCATTAAAAAAGAAAGAAAAAAAAGAAACGGCCGCCAGTGTGAATAAAGCTCCGGATGCTGACTTACCTGTCCACGCTGATCACACACAGGGTCATAATTGAAGCAGTGCAGCACATTACATCCATGCCGATGAAGATATTGCAGAAGACTTCTCCAAAAAGCCACTTTCCCCCGGTGAGGTCTGTCACTATTACAAACGGCATCACTACTATGGCCACTGACAGGTCCGCTACTGCTAAGGACACCAGAAGGTAGTTTGAGGGCTGCCTTAGTTTCTTCACCACGCACACTGCGATCACCACCAGAGTGTTTCCCATCACGGTGACCGCTGTGATGATCGCTAACATCACCCCGATAATAATCTTCTCCGGGCGCCCGAAATCCAAGAGCTGCTCCCCGCACGACTCATTATTCCACATGGTTGTGGGACTAATGGTGACGAGGACGTTGTACAAAAGCTGCAGAGTGCCATTGATAACTTCGGAAATTTCCTCCTTCTTGTTAAAAGTGAACTCAATTCCCGAAGTATTGAACATCACGACAATGATATCCCTGTGTGGATGCAAGGGACGCCTCGCCAGTGCGCTCCAATTACGCGCATATTTGGATATTTGTAGCCAGCTTTCGGGTCCTGTCCAGCGGTGTCACATCTAGTCTGTTACAGTTGAACCACATCCATGCTGCCAACAACTCACTAAGGTTTTTCATTTGCTGATTTTACAAATGATCCATGTGGTGAAGTGTTAGACAAGATGCACGTTCCTCAGAAGATGGAAGGATAACTTCTGAAGTGAACACAGCTTTTCTGTGCGGCTGCTACAGAAGTGGATGTCTCAGTGCGCTTCCTCGACGAATATGGTCTGTATAGGGAGGTGTGCGCGGCGCAAACCGCACCTATCCATGTGACGCAAAGACATACAGATTACTGAACACACACGCTGATGTGAGGACCCAAGGTTTTAAATTCAAGCAGCAGCTTACAACGAAATCGCAGAATGTGATTTTTACGAATTTCCCTTCCCCCACGTGTGTGTATAATGAAATGTAGATGCGAGTCATAATTTAGTATTGTTCTTTGGGATCCAGCGTTATTTTCAATGAGCGCAATCAAAAAGCCATTGTTTTTAAAAATGATTCCGAGTTGACGTAATATCACACGTCTCCTATGCCACAAGCCCACATTTATAATTGGGTACAGAGAGCTACTGAGTCACAGCTATTTGTTTTAGAGACTTTAAAACCCAAAGCCTGGGCCTTTTCACAGAATAAACATACATCTTTACTTGACAAAGAGTGCTCCTTTTCCCACATGCCTCTTGAGTTTGAAGATAAGACAGGAAGTGAACCTCGTGGCTTTTTGCCTCCAACAGCAGGAGCCACCTGTTTAAAAATAGAAAACACTTCAAAGTAGAACCCAGACTAAACAAAAGTGCAAGTCCTCTCATAGGCTGTTGTGGACTATGTATGTCTATATTGTATGTGATGATGCCATGTTTTTCTCATTTTGCTGTCTCTGAATGTTTAAGCGGTGCAAACAAATCACAAGAGAAAATCCAGCACCACTGATGATGCGGGGAGACGGCAAGGACATATGGGAAAGCTTCCCAGAACTTTGGATGCTTGGATCAACATTCAGGCAGGAACAGCTGTGGTGTGTTTTCCCTTCTGGATCTATAGTGGCCGGTGCTGTTTCCCACAATCCCCAATCGCCTGCCATCATTGCCCCCCTCCCACCCTCTTAGATGTAAGCCACAACGACTTTGGCCTTTACTTACCATTACCTACTACTCCATCTGACAGGCAGGTCAGTAATGATTGTCACATCAGATTAATGCCAGTGACCACTTGTGGTTTCTGCTAGACCTCCTGCTGTCAGGGAAATTTGGCCCATTAATGCTGAGGATATTGCTAAAGTGTACATGTCAGAGGAGATGGGTCTGGTTTCCAGGGTGGAGAGCCTCTGAGGCAAGCTCTCGGGGCTTATGCAAAGCAACCTGTCAACATGTCAGCATCTTTTTCAGCTCCTCTGAGGGTCTTCTAATGAGTGAGGTTAAACAGATATGGATTGCACCTGTTTTGGGAGCTATGAATGTGATTAGGAGAAAGTGTGATGGGAAATTTTCACCTCAAACTGTTGTAATTTGTTAACAATTAGTGGAGCTGTTATAGTGACACTGCTGCGGACCCAACGTGCAGGTGAGAGTATGAGCAACGTAGCGTTGCTTCAAGGCACTGAATATGTGAGTCTTCTGTTCAAACTGTGGTGTGTTTCTTATTTTATTCTCAGAAGCCAACTTCTCTGAAACCAGAAACCCACAATGTGTGAACTGCGGAAGTGGATCTCATACCTTCTTTAAAGAAACCAAAGAAAAGTTTGCCAAAAGTGAAAGCATAATCTAACCCAATTACAGAATGTGACCTCAAATGCAAAGCTTGTTTTGATCCCTCCTGCTGCCAAAATCTCCAATAGCCTGCTTGGATGTCAGGCTACTAAGACTGTGCCCAGTAAACAAGTCCCATGTGAGTCTGTGGGTCGTTTGTACACTAGCCATGGATCTCTTATAATTGTAGGTAAGAATCTTAATGAAAGCAAAACATAATCTAAACATGTCCTTTCCCAGCAATAATGCAGGTTGGCATCAAGAAGTAGGTTGTAATTACTGCATCCAGCGTCAGTCTGTGTGTAATATTTAAATGTCAGAAGACACTACCAAAGCAGCCTTTCAAGGGACATCCAAACACATCTCATTAGACCTGACAGGTAACGATACTAACTACATCAGTTTAGAGCACATCTGTGCCTTTATCAGTCCATCTACTGAAATCAAATGTGTGTTCTTTAGATGCAGATTGCAGCAGAAGGCAGCTAGGTGGAGATTGTCCCTCTTGATGGGCCAAGCAGGAGATAAATATTGTTTACCTCGTTTTCTTGGTAGCAAATGGTGGATTTGTGAACACAACCTTAATAATGTGACACGATCAGGAAAAGAGCAGGAGCTGGGCAACAAAGAGGTAATTTCATCATGACAACAAAATGTAAGAGAGGTGCCAAATAGAAAAACACATTTGTTCTAGCCTCCTTAGAAGTGCCTGGCTACAGAAATGGCCACTGAGCAAGAGAGAATTTAAAGGGATGCTACTTTTAAAATAATACATTGTGGATTTTCATTTCAGAGGATAATGTTTAAGAATACAATTAATATTCAGGATGCATAATGCAGTGCTACAAATGAAATGGGCACACTGAATTAATCCATTAGCAAAGAGTCTACATATTCATGTGCTTAGCAAATTGTTTTACCTATTTATTAAGTCAGCAACAAAAACCTGTAGCTGTTGCGTCTGCACATGAATATTCATCTCTGCACATATTCAACTCATAGCTGCTTTGGGTTGTGGTCATGTTATCTTAGGGAAAAAAATGTTTGAGCAAGAATTAGAGGAGGGTCGTGGTCTGATTTTCATCCTCAGCTGTGTGGAAATCAGACAAACTGGTCACATGTTTTTCTACATTCTAGCTGCCAACATTGTTATGAGTCAAGTGGGCAGAAGTGTATGCCAGCAGAGACAAAGATAACAAGCGCTACAATGGTGCAGAGGAAATTTTGACATGGAAACCTTATTCTATGAATGTTGGCTTTGTTAGGAATGATTAAACCACCTGTGATTTTCTATTTTTTTTTTTGTTTATCAGTCTAACAGTCGTTCAGATGGCCTCCTAGTATTGGAATATTGATTGATTTTCAACCTGGGATGCTCCAAATCTGTGACTTTCACTGAGTAAATTGGCTTTTTGTTTTTATTAACTTAAATTCAACACATCGACATGTGTCATTTGCAGCCTGGTGGCATTTCTTTACAACACTTTGTTGTAACAGCGGTCAGGTAATTATTTCCAAAGGTTTACATGTATTATCTAGTAGATTTAATAAACTATTAAAATACGATGTGAGTTTTCTAATGGTTAAAATGATTATCATTGCATTCACTCTCAAATGCACTGTAACCCATGTGTCAGTGTCAAAGTAGATCTGTGACATACACTTCCAGTCAGAAGTTTGGACACTGTGTTTTTTCTTCATGTTTGTTATTTTTTTGGTGACTACACCTAGGGAAACATTCAAAGTTCTCTAGATTTATCAGGTTGACTGACCTTCATTTCTTAAAGTAATGATGGACTGTCTTTTCTTTTTACTTAACTGAGTGTTTCTTGCCATAATATAGATCTATACAGTGTTTTTGCAGCACTAATAGGGCTATTGACTCTGTACTCAAATGCGTAAAGCTGTCATCCAAGATAAATGTGGCTACTTTGGACAATCTAAAATAAGCCATGATCTTTGTTTTATACTTCTTTGTTTACTACATAATTCCATGCATGTTCTTTCACATTTTGTATGTCTTCTATATTATTAGTGTAAAATACTGAAAATGCATATCACAAAAAAATACAGAAAAAACACCAAAGAAGAAGATTTGTCCAAACCTTTGACAGGTAGAGTGGATAATATCAGTGTACTCTACAGTATCAATATCGCATTGTAATATTATTTTTTGGAATATTACAATGCATCTTTAAAACCTTATCTGAAAAATGTTTGGACATGGTGTAAAATGTAAATAAAAACAAAATGCAATGATTTGTAACTCTTATAAACCCATATTTTATTCAAAATAGAAGAGATGTGATGCTACCATCAAAATCAAAATGAGCTAATATTTTCCATGAAAAGGTACATTGTCTCAGTTTCAACATCTGACATGTTGTTTATGTTTTATTGGGAATAAAATACAGGTTCATGAGATTTGCAAAATCATTCCATTCTGTTTCATTTACATTTTACATAGCGTACCAGGTTTTTTGGTTTCGGGGTTGTAAAACAGGTGGTTGCTATGGTCGACTATGGTTGTTTGTCCATACTCAGTAAGTAAAGTTATCTTGCACTAGTCTTATGGCATTAAATGTACCTGCAAACAGCAACATACATATGCAGGTGGATTCTGCTCTGAAAGGCTACCATGTTCATCAATGATAGTGTTTGAAAAAAGGGACCTTTAAACCATCCTTATCCTCTATTATTTGAGCTAGATGCCATTGAAACACTGGATCACACACAGCCAAAACCCCTGTGGGTGAAGAATTTATTCTCAACCAGTGAGTACATTTACTGATTGCTGATTATGCCCCATGAATATGAAATAAGGTCTGCTCTGACTAAAATTAAACATCCACACTGAGAGCTCAGTTTCATATTTACATTTGAGGCAATTTCTGAGGCATGTATTAGAGACACAGAACTGTTCGTAGATCTGTCAAGCAGATGTTAGTTTGCATCTCATGTCATTGTAGCTCATATTTCTTGTGCTTACCTCTAAATGTCAATAGATGGCATTATGTCTCCTGAAATAATTTGAAGGCCCAATCAGCTTGAGTCTGATAGCTTAAGCTGTTTGTGCAATGAACAGCAACAACATAAATTGAGGATGAAATACAGATTTATCAATAATATTGCACATGTAACCCCCTATGCCTCTGCGACAGAGGTAAAACACATCATTTCATCCACAGACTCCTAAAACTGTCGTTAAATGTGGTGGGTCAGAAGAATGGCTGCTTTCTAGCATAGTAATTAATTTATTCCAGCAGAGACCAGGTACAAGCACAAAGTCATCACCTCAATACCTCTGGGAGTATTTTTGTGATTATTTGAAGAGTTTAAGACTAATTGCCAATATGTCTGACCGGTGACCTGAAAAACCAAAGTACACCTGCATACTTTTAAGAATTTTAGACCCCCACTAACTTTTAGAGAGTTAAAAAAAAAAGGTCCACACAGTTATTCTGAACTGGAAAAGAAAAACTGCTGCACTATCATCTTTTGTGGCAGAGTTAATTAGGCATTCTAATATTAAACCATTCTTGCTCAGCCATATATTTTTTGAGAGTGAGTGCATCCACATGTGTGTAACTTTCAAAAAAACATGTTCATATATTTACTATCAGAGCAGTTTTGCATGTTTAGTCAGCTATTTGTGGATCTGCCCTGGAAATTGTGAAAGTCAGTCATTATCAATTTGTAGCTTTACCACATTAGTTTACAAAGGGAACAAAAAAAAACTGTACAACAAAGGAACAAAATAATCCCCAAATTGAACAAAAATGGAAAACATTGTCAAGATGGTTAACAAAAATAAATAAAATAACCAACACAATGAATAAAACTGAATGAAAAGGTACAAAATAATCCCCCAAATGAACCAAGTAAGCAGTACAATAACAAAGTGAACAAAACAGGGCCAATGCAATCTTCAAAATGGAAAAAATAATTGAAAATATAACATAAATGAACAATATTATCAAGATGTTTAATAAAAATAAACAAAGTAATCAACAAAAGGGAATGAAAAAACAACAAAATATTACCCAAAATAGAAATTGACAAATTTAACAGAATTGAATACAATTATCAAAATGATTAACAAAAATTAACAAAATAACCAACAAAATCAACAAATGCAAACAGAGAACAAAACAAAAACTGAACAAAACACAAAGAAAATAATGCACAAATGAGTTAAGGAATTGAACAGAAATTAACAGTATAATCAAGAAAATCAACAAAAACGAACAAAATAATCCATAAAATGAACAAAATAGGTAAAAAGAAAATATTGAAGGAAATCAACATACTATTTAACAAAAAAATAATTGAAAAAATACAGAAACAATGAGTAAAATAATCCAACAATGAATAAAAATGTCATTATTTATGTCAAGCTGTACATCATACTACAAAAGTGTTCTAACTCAAATAAAATAGATTCCTGTGGTGCTGTAGTGCTTAAAATGCCTAAGCTGAATATTCACTTTCAATCCACTGATAACTCACACATGAAAAATATGTGTAAGGTCACTTATTATGAAAAACCTGATTATGCTTTAGTCATAAATGAAATATTCTAAGTTGTTTAAAAACTTTGAACCACAACTGAATTCCTCTAATTTGTCACAGTAAATTAGAAACTTATAGAGTTAATGAAACCAAACACATCACTTCACCAAGATACTCACAATAAATATGATTGGCTGCTTCTTAGGCACCAGCAGAACATTGCAGTATATGTGCAGAATATTACCACAGTCAACAATAACCTACAGGAAGGCAAAATAGCTATCAGATGTGTGCAAATTTGCAAATTACCGTCATTTATCCTAAGGTTTTATATTCTGCCATCTGCATTTTTTGTTCATTTGCTTCAATGCAGTAATGTTAAGATTAAGGTACAGTAGCTCTTAATTTAATTATTCCACTTGGACTGTGCCCAGCTGTGCCTCATGATGAGTCTCTAAGCAGCTGATTAATGATATAAAGACACTGACCAAATGAGGTGACCTTATGGAGTCATAAAAAGGAAATGGATTAACCAACACCACACACATTTGTATTTTTAACTGCCATAAATCTCCATTTATTAACCATAAATAGATTAAAATATATATGTTGTTTTTTCTCAATGAAAAAGACAGATAAAAAAATTAAAAAAGCACTACATGGATGAAAATGAATCAAAACCAAACAATAAAACAATAAAAATAAAATAGCAATATGAATAATAATTCAACTGATATTAGTAAGAACACACAAGAACAAAGAAAAGAACATGTTAACTTTAAAAATTAACAAAAAATGAATATCAGCGGAGATCACCAAAAATATTGACAAGAACTGGTGAAAATGAACAAGATAATCAAGAAATTAAACAAAAATAGCCAAAATAGCCGAAATTGTGTGCCATTCGTTAAGTCTCCACCAGAGGGAGACAGAGCAATATTACAGCATCAAATAAAAGATTGACAGGTTATACAAACCAATACCATTCTGCAGAATTATTTGATCATCCAATTAGAGTTTTGGGGAGTGGGCGCATACACGATCCCTTTCGATTCGGCCTTGGCAGTTGATCGTCGGCGCAGTTTTAACGTTTTGCGAAGTGTGGAGGTGTGTCCGTCTTAGGTGAGCTGTTTTACCTTGCACTTAATATTATACCGCTTTATTATAATTACCAGCACATCAAAAACAAGGCTCCAAGTGGCCTGTTGGAACCTCGGTTGTACGTCCCTGTTTTTTGTCTCGTCTCGCCTGTGCTGCTTGAACACGTGTTTCACTTCGCTGAGTTTAGCTAAGTACTGCCATGTTAACTTACTTAGCAGTTAGCATACTGCGCTTATAGGGCAGTTAGTCAACATGACTATTTGAGAGTTTGAAGTAGCATTTACAAAAGCCACGAGGTTATCCAGTCAAAACAGTTATAATAGTTCGCAACAATGAATGAAATGAAATGGATGTTTGCGTAGGTGTAAAAAACGCTGAGAGCGAGTTAATTAGAGAGGCTCCAACATGTCTGACCATTAGCAAATCAAGGTTAATGCTCCATTACCGAACATTAGCTTAGCATTAAATCAGTAATATCGACATAGCTTAAGTACTATGCGGTGAGAGTGAAAAGAGAATAATAAAAAGATGCAACTTAGATTACGTTAGTTGATTTGTATGCAACCCTGCCTTCGCTCAAGTTAGCTGGGATAGGGTCCAGCATCCCCCCCACCCCCACGAGGATTAAGGGGTAGAAAATGGATGGATTTGTATGCAATAAAAAGTATTATTGACCGTAATATATACAGCATATGCTCTTGACATACAATTGCTTCAATTTTGTCTCTGAGGCTTCGGTACCCGAGCCATTTTAGATCACATGAGCAAAATTTATGATAAGGGACTTTCCCAGATGTACTGTCATTTCAGTTTTGTGCTTTTTGAACCTTTAGGCTGCTTGTCTGAATTTGTGCAAATAATGTGAGAATGAAATGTTCAGTGATAATGTTAACTTGCATATTTTTATATTGAAACGTATATTTTTCAAATAAGAAGGACCCTGGACTTGACAAAACCTGTGCCTCTGTAACGTTAATACAGTGTAATGTGCAATGCCTACAGTTTTTTTTTTTTTTTGTGGTTCCAGTTGGGAACCAAAGTTCCAGGGTTCAAACCATTTTTTTTTCTCTAGACTGTGATCACCCACAACTGGTTCAAAATTAGGTTCCATAAGTGGAACCACCATGAAGCCCTTCAGGTGTGAAAGCCCTATCAGTGAACAGATTTCTGTTAGTATAAAATAGTTTTGAAAATTGCCCAAACTAGGAGCAAAGAAATCATGGCTGCTGTTAGGTAATTTGGTTTTTGTTGTAGTACTTCAACCTCAAGTGCAGCATTAATTTATGTAATGAATGCCAGTTATACCATTTGTCTTTGCTAAAGTGAACAGTTTGAAATCAGTTATATATTTCATCATCTATTCTGTAATATGAATCACAATGAAAGCCAAAATGCTAATGTTTAATTTATTTGACTGAAAAAAATATTATAATGCTGTGATTGAATAGCATCAGTAAATAATGCTCTTCACCACACTGTGAATTGAGTAGACATACACTGTTGTCCTCTTATTTTTTAAATACTATTTGTATTTATAGTTATCGTTTTATGTCATATGGAGCTGTCCATTGAGAATGTGTAACACAGATGTGTACATTTATGTGCAGTTGCATTTTTTAAAATCTATATATACAGGTGATGTATTTATTGAGGGAGTGTGTATCAGTGAAATACATTTTATCCAAATGGAGGGAAAAAGATAATAAGACAATGTCAGTATTTGACATTGTCATTCACTTACTGACAACTTTATCCTATGTGTCTTTTCTTTAGTTGTGTCCACTGTTAACACCTGGAATTGACTGAATGGATCCAAACAAGCATCCTGACTTCAGTGGTATAACGAGTGTCCCTTGGTTGGGACATGGAAGAGGTTTACAGCCCAAAGAGCAAGCTGTGGGACGTGGTAGAGGGCTGCTGCTTTCTACCGAAGAGCCTAGTGTAGAACAAGCCAGAAGTTTTCATACTCCTGGTGATGCATCACTCATACATGGAATAAGTGTAGCAGGTACTCAACCTGCAATTGGACGAGCCAGAGGGCTGCTGGTCCAGCCTGATGGTGGAGGACATGGCAGAGCCAGAGGTTTATTCATGGTAGAAGGTGAACCACATGTAGGGTTGGCAAGAGGTTTATCCCTGTCTAGTCTGGAGCCAATACATGTGGGAACACCTCCAAGTGAACCTAAGGTACAAGACCTGCCTGAAGAGACAAAAAAAGAGGTAATTTGGAGCTGAAATTTGTCCTTAGACATAGCTTAAGATCTTGACTGCTGTTTCCTTTATTCAAATTGTCCTTTGCTTACAGGTCAACATATCCCCCCAAAGTCAGGGATCAACACTCGTATCGATGTTTAGAGAAATGGGGATTGAGCCCTCAATGGCTTCTTGTGGGAGAGGAACTCTACCATGCGGTCTGTATTACAAAAAGGCATTGATTTGGGTTCATATAATTAAATACTTATATTTAACCATGAAGAAGGTGAGACCTGAGTGTTAAGTCATGGAATAACACAGAGTGTGTCATGCAATAACAAATTAAGAATGTTTTTATTTTTCAGGACATTGAGTAATATTTTGTGTCACTGATGTAATGTCAAACACTATAATAATAATGATAATTTATGTAGCACTTTTAAAAATAGCAGTTTACAAAGTGCTTTGACAACAAAGCAAAAACAAGGCTCAAATGTGCAGTGCAATGCAAAAAAGCAATATCATACACAAAGAACCAGCCAGAGTACTAAGGGACGTTACACCCAAAGTAATCTATTTACAATGATTGTATCAGGCAGTAATAAATATCTTGCGTGTCAGTTACTGAGCTTTTATTTTTCATCCCAGCCCATGTATGTATATTCCATTTCTGTAAATGTGAATACAGTACCTTACAGTTTATGAACAAGTGAGAGAAGAAAATATAGCCTTTGCCCTCATGAAATTATTTCACTGTATTTCTCCAAGCAGCTGCATTAGAGCTCCTGGCATATTCTGTTAAATATTTGCACTGAAAAAACTGTTGTTTCACAAAACAAAACAGGTTATTAAAAACAATGGCAAAATAAGTATTTGATACAGTGCCGATTTTGCAATTTTCCCACTTACAAAGAATGGGGAGGTCTGTAATTTTCATTGTAGGTACACTTCAACAGTGAGACACAATCTTAAAAAAACAGAAAATCACATTGTGTGATTTTTAAATCATTAATTTTCACTTTATGTAATAAGTATTTGATACAATAGAAAAATAGAACAGAATATTTGGTACAGAAACCTTTGTTTACAATTACAACGGTCAAATGTTTCATGTAGTTCTTGACCAGGTGTACACATAGTGCTGCAGGGATTTTGACATACTCCATACAGTTCTTCACTAGATCTTTCAGGTTTTGGGGCTATCGCTGGACAACATGGAGTTTCAGCTACCTCCAAAGATTTTCTATTGGGTTCAGGTCTGGAGACTGGCTAGGCCATTCCAGGACGTTGAAGTGCTTCTTAAATGGTGCCACTCCTTAGTTACTGTGGCTGTGTGTCTTGGGTCAATGTCAAGCTGAAAGACCCCGCCATGACCCATCTTCAATGGTCTTACTAAGGGAAGGAGGTTGTTGCCCAAAATGTCGCGATACATAGCCCCATCTATCATCTCCTCTATACAGTACAGTTGTCCTGTCCCCTTTGCAGAAAAGTAGCCCCAAAGCATGATGTTTCAACCCCCATGCCTCACAGATGGGATGGTATTCATCCTTCCTCCAAACAGTGCAAGTAGAGTTTACACCAAAAAGGTTTTTGTTCCCATCTGACCACATGGCCTTCTCCCATGCCTCCTCTGCATTATCCCAATGGTCACTGGTAAACTTCAGACAGGCCCGGACATGTGCTAATTTGAGCAGGAGGACCTTGTACGCGCTGCAGGATTTTAATCCATGACGGCGTAGCGTTACCAATGGTAACCATTGAAACTGTGGTCCCAGCTCTCTTCAGATCATTGACCAAGTCCTCCCATGTAGTTCTTGGCTGATCCCTCACCTTTCTCATGGTCATTGATATTCCACAAGGCAAGATCTTGCATGGAGCCCCAATCTGAGGGAGACTGGCAGTCATCTTGAGTTTCTTCCATTTCCTAATAAATGTGCCAACAGTTGTTGCCTTCTCACCAAGCTGCTTGCCTGTTGTCCTGTAGCCCATCCCAGCCTTTTGCAGGTGTACAATTTTGTCCCTGGTGTGCTTTAACAGCTCTTTGGTCTTGCCCATGGTGAGGCGGTTGTAGTCTGATTGATTGAGTTCCGGCTGGGGGTTACGGCCTAAGATAAAATCTCCTGATTTTTTTTTTCCACTAAAAATTTGAATTACAATGTTCATCACGTCTATCGCCACAAACCCAAACCAGATCCAAACCACTGATGATACTATTCCTATGTAGGAACAAACTTCTCAGCTCTCTTTAACTGCTGTCATTAGCGGTACCCATGTTGTTGTATGTGCATCTCTGCTAAGGAAACGGGTGTGGGGGCTATGGAAGCTCCTGGGGGCTAAAGGTGCGCTGCAGCAAGAGGAGAAAAAAACTTGAATCTTTTATTTTTTTAAATCGTATGTAACAAAACCCTCGGATTAACTAATAAAATTAATATATTGTCCATGCCTGGATTGAGTGTGTGGACAGGTGTCTTTTATGCAGGTAACAAGTTCATGCAGGTGCAATTAATACAGGTAACAAGTGGAGGATAGGAGGACTTCTTAAAGACAAACCAAAAGGTCTGTGAGAGCCAGAATTCTTGCTAGTTAGTAGGTGATCAAATACTTATTTCATGCAATAAAATAGAAATTAATTATTTAAAAATCATACAATGTGATTTTCTGGATTTTTATGATTCTGTCTCTCACAGTTGACGTGTACCTACGAAGAAAATTACAGACCTCTCTATTTGTAAGTGGGAAAACTTGTAAATTGGTGATGTATCAAATACTTATTTTCTCCACTGTATGTCAGTATTGGGCCTTGCAATATTAAGCTCTGGAGAAAATAAATGTTTTTGAGTATCTACACCCATTAGCCTGATGCAGTGCTTCTCAAATAGTGGGCGCCGCCCTGGGGGGGCACAGTGCGATGCCAGGGGGTGCGCGTGACCCTGGGGGACATGCTTTTTTTGCCGTACTGCATGAGAAGAAGTGTAATTGCACACCCACTACAGTAGATGGCAGTGGTGCTCTCATTATCGCTATGGTGTAGGGTTTTTTTTTTTGCACTGAGCCAATGATATGAAGTGCAGTAAACAAACCCTCAAGAGACGGCATGAAAAAAATTCTAACAGGGATGAAAAGAAAGACGGAGAGAGGCGGATAATGAGACAGAAAAGGTCACCTGAACGCTACGACGAAGTAATATGACGACGTGTATATATCGCTCGGCTTCACTGCGACTACGGTGGGAGATGAGCAAAGACCGGTGTGTTTATGGTGTCTAAAAATGTTGGCAGTGGAAAAGCATGAAGCCAAATAAATTAAGGTGCCACTTGAAGACATTAACACCCCAGTCACGTTGATAAGACGCTGGAGTTTATTCTGCGAAAATATGCAGAATATTGACAACAATCCTCTGGTTTGTGATGCTACTTCAGTTAAACCGGCGACTCTGGACCTGTGAGACTGACTGAAGACCACGTACAGGTCCCAGGTCAACACTGA
This sequence comes from Pseudamia nigra, assembly GCA_029823295.1. NCBI lineage: Eukaryota > Metazoa > Chordata > Actinopteri > Kurtiformes > Apogonidae > Pseudamia > Pseudamia nigra. The sequence goes on along the minus strand of JAQQAE010000158.1, from coordinate 1,287 downwards.
GCCAGAGCTAAGAGTCGGAGTATCAGGCTTTGAAAAGCTGTGAACTGCAAAACATGCTCGTTGTAGCCATTCATCCTCACATCCTCATTTTGATAAGAAAAAAGAAAAAAATCAACACAAATTGTTTTATTCATTTTCCTTTTCTAGGTTAAAGTGTTTTATATACTGCCCATGAGTTAATGTTGCTGAACTGAATTTATTATTCATTGATTTCATTTTATTTTATTTTTCAGTATCAAATGGTGCAATAAGTTGGTCAAGAAATGTTTACAGTTTAAATAAGGATTTTTTTTTTTAAATTTCAGGCAAATTGGTGCACTTTAAATCTTTTCTGTTGCAAATTAAAAAAACAATGTTGATAAAGTTATTCTCTGTGAATTGAACTATGCTTATTTTTTTCTTTTTGTTTTCTTTAATGTTAATGCGGATACAGTGTTATGCAGAGGTTACTACTACTAATAATTTTATAGACAAATCATACTATTTATAGTCGGGGGAGGGGAGGGGGGTGGTACAGAAAATAATTGAGAAGCACTGGCCTGATGTGACATTTTGGGTGGCCCATGTAGTCATAACAATTGTGTTCTGGAATACTTCTTTTCATTGTCTATGATTTATTTTTTTAACTTTTTATTTTAATTTGAATTTCCTCTTCAAAAGTGTATTAGTTTGACACCCTGTTTACTCTTGTCTGAAGTCAATGCAGAAATCAGCGGCACTGACATCGCATTAGTTGGAACCATAGTTGCATTTAATTTGGACAGTTTTATTGCTGTTGCAGGAAGGGGGGCTGCTGGAAATTTGGGAAAAGACATGCAGCAAAGCATTCCACTAGGTGTGGTCAGCAGCTTCATCCAACCACAAGATGTGATGGGCAGAGGCACCAGGTAAGATTGAAACAATTTGATAAGATGATGTGGTTTCTCACATGTTTTTACCATAGACTGTATATAAAAGGTGGCCCAACCCTCTGTGACATAACCCACAGTTTCTGAAGAGCTGTTTGAAACAGGGAGCCTACAGGCGCTACCTATCACTTTAGTCAAAAATGAACTTACACATGGAGTGTGAGTGGAGCTGAGGGGGTTTAAATTAAACTGTGAAAACCTCTGATACACCTGTCAATCAAAGCACCTTTTCTCTTAATTATGCACAGGTGTTAGTGTTTGGATCATCTAAATGGATGAGTTGTATGAAAATCTATTCACTGTATCTAGGTCACACTTTAGATCTGGTGATGACATACGGTGTAGACATTGAACACCTTGTCATATCTCCACACAACCC
>JAQQAE010000157.1:25373-40890 GCA_029823295.1 Pseudamia nigra | reverse complement strand
TTTTAGATCTTTGAGTCCATCTCATGAAATATGGGATCAAAAACAAAAGTGTTGCGTTTATATTTTTGTTGAGTGTAATAACTCAGATTGTCACACACATGAAGACATGTAATATCTCTATGTCACACAGGCTGATAGATTTGACAGTGCGGTGAGAAGAAACAATGAGCACTCATGGCAAAAGGCTGTGTGAGTCCTAGAATTTCTATGGCATGGTTCCTCTGAGTGCCACAATGACTGAAATAAACTTTTTTCTCCTATCACTGATATGGCATAATCAGTCTGTGTTGCAAATGATAAATAGCTCACTGATGAAGAATGTGGAAATCTATCCAGCACAGTCTGTCCCATTCTTTCTCCTCCTCTCAATGCCTTGTTTACTTCTTTCACATGTTTATTTCCAGAAGCTGCCATCTTTATTCACACATTAGTTCCTCTGTGGCTGGAGGCTGGCTTAGGCTCACGTTTCTGAGGCCCGGTGGGGATTTTTTCCCTCTCTCTGTGTGTGTATGTGCATTTTTCTATTTGTGTATGCTTGTGCAAGCGCCAGCATCCCGTCTATTTTCAATCCATTTTATTTAAAGATCAAACGAGAAGCTGGTGATTAATCTTTTTCCCCTGCTTTCTTTCATCTCCTTGGGAAAAGGAGGGGAGGAGAGGAAAAAGAGGAGGGGTCTGCCTTCCACACAGGACAGGAATAACCTCCGCATCCCCTCCGTGAACACTGTGCCCTCCCCCTTTCATCCCTGAGGTCTAACTGCACCGCTGGGGAGTGCAGCCCCAGGAAAGGCTCGTCTCCCCGGGGGCACCTAGCTTTAGCTGTCGGAGCTCTCATGGCTGGTTTGTTTGCCTCTGTTTTTATTGTCTGCAATTGCTTGCATCTACATTTTACGAGTAAGAAATATCGAAATACATAAGCAGGCCACAAAATATTATGACGCTATAGCTAATACCTACTGATCAGTAAAGTAAAGTTGAGTTCAGGCAGGACGCATTTTCATAAGATTTTAAATGACTTTTTATTTCGGTGCTGACTTCCCTCAAAACATGCTCTGGGATGATCGGAAGAAGCCTGACACAGAGGGATCCTGACATCTAATCCCCCGACCCCAGCAGAACCTTGCTTCATGATTTTATATGCCGAGTTTAGTTTAGTATATTATTGTTATTTTTCAGCATAAGTCAGGAGGAGAATGGAGAGATGGAAGAGATATTTTTTTCAGATCAACAGGTGAGAGATGGTCGCGTGAGCACAGCGACATAGCGGGATGAATGACCTTAGCCAAATTTAAAGGAGCAGCTGACTACGGGTGTGCAAGTCAGCGATGACTGTGATTGGACAGAAAATTAGGCACAGACTTCCGCACCTGCCTGAACTACGCACAGGCCTCAGTCTCATTCATTAAAATGTTGTATGCACTTCCTTGTTGGTAGCAGACAAAAATTTTCATGTGACGACAAGATGACAAGGACAAACTGAAACCAAAGCAGAAAGGACAAGCTTGTTAAGTACCTGATAAATGCTCTCTTCTGATTGGTCATGGATAGGCTCATGTCCCGCCTCAAACACAATGTACTACAACACCAGCAGCAGATCGAGGAGAGGAAAACAAGAGGTAGGAGAGATATTCAAAGAGAAAGAAACTGAGAGAACAGTAGTGAAGTTGCAGAAGTGATTAGTTAAAACAGTTTTGCCATTAAAACGTAGACGAAGAATAGGTTCTGGCATCTTCTGGAAGAAGACTTTCTGATAATCATGCACCCCAACCAGTAGACATGCACACACACACAGCTCCCATGATTGCACAGATTTCAGCACCTCTTTCTGTAGAGGACTCTGTGTTCACAGCCGATGTCCCCAGACTGCGTATATTGTGCTATTAAATCACTTCCACGCTGAATCCAAACAGGGACTGTCTCCCCACAGTGCACACACAGATGATCAAGCTGAATCGCTAAAATGCAGCAGGTCACAGCAGCAGTGGGATTAGTCAGAAACTTACCTGGTAAACCGGGTCCTCCAGATCCTCCTCCAGTATTGTCTGCAGATGATCAGTGGCAGGCAAGCGAGGGAGAGATCAAGCAAAAAGAAAAGGGGAGCAGAGGGGAAGAGGACAGAAGAGAGGGAAGAGGTGGAGAGTTAAGCTGGTGGAGTAAAAAGAGTGGGCGGAAAAGCACAGCGAGACATAGCGGCGGCCCAGCATTCTGCTAATCATTTGGCAATCATCAGAGAAATTGTGAAAAGAGAGATAAAAAGAAATTAAACAGGAGATGTAGAGAAGACAGAACAAAGGGGAAATAAGCACAATGGGCAGATGGCGCCACTGATGTAACTTGAAAGTGGGCGCTACTTGTGTCATTCTCTGCTTTGATGTTTATTCAAGTCTTACTTGACTTTTCTGTCAACAGTGTCTCAGAAGAGGCTCATCAAAGTTATGGCACACGATGAAGGTGGGGTTAAAAATGTGGAAGTTACAAAGAATGGGAAGGTGTACCTGGTAAACCGCCTGCTCGCACTGCTTGTCTTTCTGGGCCTTCTTCTCCATCTCCTCTCTCTGCTTGATCTCATAGATGAGCTGAAACAGGTCCCGCAGGTCCAGAATGACAGGCTCGGCCTGAGGCGACAAAGACACGTCAATGACACATTTACTTAAAACTGGAAGTGTAACATATAGCATGTTGCAAGCACATGCGGTAGCATCTCATCTGTCCACGTCCCCCACCCCATCTAGGATTCTATAGTTTCCTCTCCGTATAGTCTTTGAGGCTAGAGATTATGATCGGTGTTATACAAATACAACAGCACTGAATTTAACTACAACTGATCAAACTGACATTATCATATTGTGAAAGATACTTTATGTTGGGATAGTGCACCAAATGTTCACCAAATATTTCAGCGAATGAATAAAATGATTAAGAAAACTGGCAAAAAATACAAAAATGACAATAAATAATGGTAAATAAACACAACAAGAAAATGAGAAAAATTAGACAAAATAATGAATGAAAAAGTCACACAAATCTGAACAAAATTTTAAAAGATGTAAAAAAATCAGGAAAATGAACAAAATTTCACTAAAAGTGAATAAAATAATAATAAAAAAACAAAACCAAAAAATTAAACCAATGAAAAAATGAAACAAACAAAGACATATATCACGTGGTTCATAAAGGGTTCAGATATTTTTGCAGCTCTAGACAAATATTTTGTTGTTGTTCTGTCTAAACACGGCTCTGTGTACTACCCTGCCGTAATGGAACTGATTCTGGTGTTTTGCTTATTTTCTTAACTCCTCCTTTGACAGGACGGTTCAGGAAAAACCTTATTAAAGTGTAGACAACTGATAATGGATGATGCTATTAAGCCAAGGCAGAGAACAAAAGGAAACAAGAAAACACATGGCAGCACTGAAGGGCTGCTTTTGTTTAACATTAAACACAATTTGCCGTTACAGCAAACTGTATCAGTTCAACATATTCAAAATAAGCACATGTGATTAGGTTAGTCTTATATCTTTCCTTAAGGACAGTGTGGAAATCAATTTAAGTTGAAAAAACACAGACCTGGACAGGAAATGATGCTATACTCACCCACACAGTACATAATCTATTCCCTCAACCTTTTATAAGAGCAAATACTGACCTCTTGTCTTACCTTACGCAACCTTTCTTGTCAAGCGTACAGACAACAAACCTGTTTGATGACCCACAATTTGTAACTGTCAGTGCAACAGCAAAGCATCAAGTGCAATGGCTTATCAGACCTTATCAATAATTGACTGGAGCTATGCGAAGTGTGCCAAGAGTTCACAGACTGAAAGCTGCCTTGCATAAAGCAGTTCTATTTTAGTGTTGTCTTCCTGCAAGATGTTCTCAGCTGCATATTACTCATGACAGACACACTTGGGCAAACAGTGGCGCCTGCTGAGCCAACACTGAAGCATATTGTCACTCTGTCAGATTCAGAGCCTCTTTGCATGTGACAATATATGCTATAATCTCTAGTCTTTTCTAGCAGTGTCTCGTCACATCCATCCATTTCCCACCTTCTCTATCAAAACTTCAAGCCATGTGAAGACGCGGCGAGCCGAGGCAAGCTGGGAGTAGTGGAGTTTCTGCTAAAACTGCTTGTTAAAGACATTTTTAGGAATTGTATAGTAAAATACCCTTAATGTTCCAGGTTTGAAAATCACATTGAGCTAACAATTTTTTTTTTTAATTTCAAAAAATAATAATGAAACAACAATTAAAACTACAAAGCACTCCGAACAAAACCAAAAAAAAACAAAACCAAACCTTCTTGGCAGTGGTAGACATGTCACTACGTCATATTTCAGTTCTCTGTACCCTTCATTCATCCTAGTTCCATGCTTTCATATCCAGTAGATCTATTCATATTAATTACAAATGCACTTGGCGCAAAGTCAGTATCATTTAATTCCTGTGCAATTAGTGAACTTCCATTTTCTCGCAAACTTACTAAATAAAATTTGGCTGTCTTGTGCTAACACTTAAAGCTGAAGACTAAGCCAATTACTTTTGAATGTTCTCTTAAATTGGCCTAAGTCTTAGCCTTCATGACGACACGGACGCTTTTGTTAATTCGCATCAAAGTGGGTGCATTCCAATTAAGGCCTCAGCCTCTGCCAGCAGGATAAACCGCTGCCATCCTCATTGTCTCCTCCGTGGCTAATAGGCTGAGTGCTTGGGATTTCTGGTTCAAATATAATATAAATATAAAATATAATTGTGACCCTTCCTCACGCACACGTCAGGTAAATTACCACTTTGGTTGATAGATAATAACTTAACCTCACATTATGTTGTTTGCAAGAGTATCATTTAATGTGCAACAATTTTTGAGTGGTTGTTACATGTGTTGAGTACAAACTCTGAGTGTGTGTGTGTGTATCTGTCTAAGTCAAAGAGCCACGGTTCATGGCCCCAGGAGGATGGATATGCCATTAGAGCTGGTGACACACACTCAAACCCTCATCGACTCACTATGGGAAATCAATATGGCTACAGAGTGAGCCAGCTGGATCCAGACTAAACAACAAAAGCACACAAACACAACAACAACAGGCCTAAGAGGTCCAAAAGGGCTATTCAGTGTCATATAGAGGGTATGTTACCGCAGGACGGAACATGCACCTTTGCACAAACAGACATGAGGTAAGAGGCACAGAGAAACCTGGAGCTCAACAAAGTAAACAGTGTGTTTGATGAAACGCACATAAGGACATGAGCTGGTGTTCGAGGGTCCTCATCTAAATGTCAAGAGGTTTGTGCTATTCAGAAAAGACCCTGATGAATCATGCACTAACCTACAGACAATGGGTGCAGGGCAAAGCATGTACAAATAGTTACTAACCGCACACACACACACACACACACACACACACCTAGGGTATCTACTGGGATTTGTCGTGCTGGCCAGGAAGAATTTATTTTACTCAGCAAATTCAAAACTGTCCATGTTATAATATCAGTCTGTTACAAACACAAAGATAATTCGTAGCTAGACACTTAAAGACAACAACATCACTTTAGTTACTATTTAATGAGCTGCAACCATTATGTCAAATGAACAGTAATGCCGTATTTTAGTACAGACAAATTCACTATAAAGCTGCTCTGATTTATGGATGTTCGTTTCTGTTGTCAAATAATGAGCAGGAAATAGTCATTTAATCACAGCACATAGTGACTGTAATAACCAACATCTATTAGTATGCCATTTTGCAGCTGCAGTAACAATAAACGTGTTTATTTTATAACTGGTGTCATCTGATAATATAAACACACACAAATGTTAATGACAATAGTTGTGCAGGATGTTTGACTTTATTGTAATATAAATGTTTAAATTTAGTTTAAAGTTATACAAAGTATTTAACTATCATTCAACCCTGACACTAATTATACTTAAAGTACAACATATATGTCAGCATTAAACTGAGGGCTGAATTCATTATCTTATAAAACCAGAGGGCTTATGACATGTCAGCACACATACAGAATATAAGCTAACTGATGCATCAAAAATTTGGCTCATTGCATCAGTTTACAGCTGGAAGCTGCTGTGTTGATCCTGTGAGGCACCAGCCACCGGCGGCTGCAACACATGCACACGATGACTGAGCCAGCAGCGATGACCTCACCGGCTGCGTAGTGCGCTGAACTCTGACATCTGGAAAGTTTGAACCAAGGCAGGAACCGTGTCTAATGTTTTTCTTGTATCACATATAGTTTATCCTATTATTTTTGTTTTCACACTGCAAATTTAGTACTGGACTAATATGTCCTGCTCTCATCACCTTTACAAAAGGCTCAGTGTTGCTGCGTATCCGACGGCGGCGAGATGTTAATTTGCGTCACTTTCACTTTAACTTTTTGTTTGTTTTCTTGAAGGAGAGACCAGCTCTTTTAGATGAACCAAAGAATGACTTGGGGAACCGGAACCCCGACACACACAGCTGCCTGAACAGACACTGACCGACTGTGCGGTCTTGATGGCCACAAAGCGGTGGTTCCCTTCCTTCCCGCAGACGTAGCCAAAGGCTCGGTGGTCCGTGATGTCCTTGGCAATGTAGGAGATCTCATGGACTGCATGGTGGTGCTGGAGGACCTGAGGAGACAAACATTTTGTTTAAAGGACGCAAACATATTATAGTTTAGTTACAAATCTCTAAATGTACCATTAAATTTCTAAATGTGATTAGGAATCACTATGTTAATTTGATAATATTCATAATCATAACTTTTTATTTCACTACAAATGGTTCAACGCATAATGCATTATTCTCAAAATGTTATAATGTAAGTCGCACATTACAGCAAGAAACGAAGCAACTATTTTTTCTGTATCTAAAACAAATCGAATTGAAAAGTTTAGCACCATGTAAAATAGTGACTGTAGTAAAGTGTGATTTCACACACACACACACAAAAATGAGAATAGTAACGCAGATTAAGACATATTTCCGTACAAAGACATAACTCAAGTCATTTCTATACAATGCTGCAACACGGACAACGTTCCCAAGTGGAGAAGCAGAAACAGAGACCTTGTACCCTATGTTAAACTGTTTCGAGCTCCCCTGCCCACTCTAGTTTAGCTTGGGTGGGGAGTGCCAAGCTGGCATTGCCCGTGGCAGATGGCACTGTTTTTCCTGAGGACAGAGGGGGGGGATCAGTGACAATCACAGCTCGGCAAGCTGTCGACTTGATCACTTCATCTGTGCCCTCACTCACAACACACACAAACACAATTCACAACTTAATATGCACTAGCCCTCTGTTAAGTCACATAAATGTCTGCTTTGTTGTTATTGTCTATGCCAGCTGCATGCTGGGAGCAGAGACACGCAGAGACAACATAATGACCCAATAGCCCTTGAGTGCATGCTAGGCATTGGAGCGCTATACATCAGAGGCTAAACACACACACACACACACACACACACACACATCTGCTCTCTTTGAAGTTATTCCAGAAGTAAGACCAGGCAGAATAGTATGATATTAATTTAACATGGGCTCAAATGCACACACACACACACACACACGCAACACATCACCCTGAAAGCCCCAGCAGAGAAAGATAATCATTGCATGAGTCATGTCTTCTAAATTTAATAATTAGAGTAATGATTATTATTATCACCTCTGATTGACCTGAAAATGACAATGAGGCTGTGGATCTACACATAAATACATGCACATGCAGATACATACACACACACAGCTCATTTGAAGAGGTGATTGAATTATCTCTGGGTGGGTGGCGAGGTGACAAACAGGGACTGTGATTCAAACAGAGCAGAGCAGGAGATGACTGCAAAAATCCAATTCATCTACCTCATCAAAACTACTGTTTGGAGAGACACAACCTGGTTTGGACATATTTTATGGAGGTTTCAGAAATTACTGAAGATGTTCCACGGCGACCTTGGTCTAATCTGTTTGTCTCTTTGTGACAGTCAGCAATGCTGCACATGTGCCAAGCCAGAGAACAGCTGCTTTGGTCAGTTCACATCTGGAATACTGCCAGATTTCTGCCAAAGATTCTGACACATGTTCTTTGAAAAACACTATTATAAATAATATAGTATCAAGTGGGATGCTGTAAAGCAATACACATGCTACTAAGAATGAACTGAACAGTCAGCTCTGCTTATCAGTACGTTACTCTGGCAATTTAAGGCCCTGCACATCCACACAGTTTCACTTATTGGGGAAAATGCTTGTGGGCAAGTGGTCTAGTAATGAGGAGAAGTTGCTAAACATCACAAACAATTAAGAATGTGTTGCAGATGTCTGGAGCGCTGTGGTGGAAATTACATAAGACGCATAATGTCACTTGCTCTGTTCCATCTTATACCTTTATTGTATATCCTACGCCTCTCTTTTTAACCCTTAAACAAAGTACAGTATACTGTAGCTGCAGTACTGAGCTTAGAGCTGGATCAAATGTCTGTATGTTCTTTAGGATATTTCATCTCTCTGCCTTCACTTTGACTTACTGTACTTTGTTGCAGATCAGTGTAAATGTCTTTATCATCTTAGAGAAAGCTTGGGTGAAACAGTGATATTTAATCACCGAAGGCTAGTTTTTGTTGGAGCCAATACGTCTGGCAACATCAGCTATCAGATGCCGCTTAAAGTTACATTAACAGATGCGCTCTCTTGGGAAAGTGGATTGTTTGCAAAACAGGTGGGTGTATCAAAAAAAGTCGATATTGACTGTGCAGCCTCTCTTTCGCTCCAACGTCATTGATATGCACCGCTGCTCCTTCTTTCACAATTTCACACACACATACACAAACACACACAGTGTCAGGGTCTCAGAGGGACTGTGGGCAGCATCTGCTGCCCACTGAACCGCAGTGCTCCCTGTTGCATTAGGGGTAGGGAGGGAGAAGGAGAAGCAGCAGGATACTGTCCCTCTCTTGTTCACATTTCCCTTGTGAGGGGGAGCGGGCCGGCAGAGGTTGACCAGCATAACTGAACACGACTGAGATTTCCTTCTGTTAGCATTGAAGTTTAGTATGATGTTAAAAATAACAATGCTGAAATTGTTGTATCAGTCTTACAAAGTCATACAAATGCACAAAAAATGTGCAATCTGAGCTGATGTGCTGTGGAGCAGTTCAATCATTCGTCAGCTGGTAAGTGTGTACCACTTCAGCTATGCACGCTGTGCCTTTAAAACTAGACTTAAAACTTTCCTTGTTGACAAAGCATATAGTTAGGGGCAGGTCACGTGACCCTGAACGCTCCCCTAGTTCTGTTCCTCCCCTCGCCCTGGGGTTGCTCCTCCGTACAGCCTTGAGGCTTCAGCCTTGAATTGTGAAACTCCTAGAGATAATCTTGGATTATGATTGATGCTATACAAATACAACTGAACTGGATTGAATTGAATTGACCAGATTTGAGTCAGGCCCCGTCTTTCTGCTTACTTTAATATATAAATATCTAGAATTTAGCTCAAAATGCCTGTGATAGGGTTTTCTTTATTTAGGATAAAATACACCTCATATGGTTGATTTTAAGAAACAACACATGTAATAAAAGCAGCACTTACATGGGATTCAATGTCCATTATTTAAAAAATACTAATTCTGTTAAATATTTCATCATCTTCAAAGGATGTGGCTGCCATTTTTAAACTCACTTTTCACTGGCAAAATTCACAAGCCTATGTGACTGATGTACAACAGAGCACTCCCATGAACGGATGAAGCTCTAATCTTGATTTTGTGATTCAGTTGCTTTGGCCAGCACTCAAAAACAAAAGCTCAAATCAAGTGAATTAATTCAACATATTGTCCAGTACTACACGGAGGCAGACACGCTTTGAATACTCTGCTTCAGGGTCTTGTCTAAATTTCCAATCTGCGTGCTTTTTACAAAGTCCCTTCTGTTGGATGAACTGGTCTAATTTAATCCTTCTGATTTTATTCTCAGAGGGATCTGGAGGCCAGCGAGTTCAGCCCTTCACTCTTGTGAGTTCTTGACCCAACGTGATGAGGAGACCCTGATGAGACTGACAAAAAGCCTGAGGAGGGTAGTGTGCACGTGCTGTGTATGGCTGTGTGTGCGTCAAGGCGCTGAGGAAAAGAAGCTGACAGAGAGACGGGGAGAGAGAGACATGCTGGCCTGCACTCTGTTAGATTAATGTCTCTCCTCTTCTTCTCCTCCATCTCAAGCACCACCTCCCTCCATCCTGCACGACCTTCCCTCCTCCAAGAGAGAGGCCATCCATCCATTTGTTCACCCATACATCCATCCGCCCATCTGGCTGACTGATGCACGGGAGGGGAATGAGACTGTCAAGATCCCTGAACCTCAGCAGACTCTCTCTCTCCCTCTCTCTGTAGCCATTAGAAGTAGTTGAAGGACTGATAGTAAGGACAGCATATCTCTATAGTTAATATTAATGTGCAGAGACAGAGGACAAGGTCTCCCTGTAGAGAGCTTTACTTTGACATATGCTCACTGATTTTCCACCTAACCTTCTAACTCTGATTCAGTCCGTCTCTGTCCCTTCACTACCCTCCAACTGTCTTTTTCACATCATTGTTTCGGCACGGTCTCCTTTCCTCTTTTCCTGTTCCTTTTCTTCTTCATCTTCCCCCACTTTGACTCTCCATGTACTGCTCACTTTGTCCTGTCTGTCTAATACTCTGCGCTTTTGAATTATTGCTGGATTTACACTTACTTTGTCAGTAAGATCCAGCTCCTGTTGACATGTAAATCTCCGGCTTTCCGTGTTAGACAGTAAAGCCAGGTGAATAGACCCAAGCTTCATAATGTAGACTAAGAGTCTGCCATTCACACGGAGCAGACTAAAACAGTACAGGATTATGTTGTTTACTTATGCTCTTCCAACATAAACTCATGTGCATGGTGTATTTTACAATGTTTCAGCCAGTAAACCAACTAAAGCACCTTAAAATTGATTTTTTTTTTCTATAAATTTCAGATGTACGATAGAATACTAATCTTCCGTTATTAACACCAAATGACAGGAGAATGGCCTGTTAAGTGAGGATGTCCTTCAACCAGAGCACCAGGTATCTGGGGGATGTAGGCATTATATTTCTAGCTCAAGGATAATGTGACAGGTATGGCCAGTTGGGGGATCGAACTTGGACAATATCTGTCACAGGATCCTTGAGTAAAAATTTAAAAGCAAATCATTACACTCTACCGGTTGCTCTCCCTAAGTAAACTGCAACAGTAGTTATTAACTAATTGCACAGAAATTTGGTCAGTGTATTTCTTTGAAAAATTATAAATTTTATAAATTTTAGTAAAGTGTTTTTATAATGATTAACAAAGCAAAATCATTAACCTCTGCAAATATAGGGTTTTTGAAGACTTACACCGATCAGCCATAACATTATGACTGAAGTGGTCATAATATTGATTGGATCGTTCCAATGACTTTTGACAGTGGGTGGATGTATTAAGGAGCACATGAACATTTAGCCCTCGATGTTGAACTGAAAGGAGCAAATTGGTCAAACTAACTATGGATCTGAGCAACTTTGACAACAGCTAAATAGTGACGGTACACGACAGGGTCGTTGCATCCAAACCTAAAGATTTTGTCGGGTGTTCTACTCTGCAGTAGATAGAATCCCAACAAGGGTGAACATCTGGATTCCAACTCAACTGAGTACAGTGGAACCCCGCGTTATGAGTGCTTCGGCACATGAATTTTTCAGGTTACGAGGAAGACATCGGGCAAAATTTTGTATCGTCTCACAAGCTAAAACTCGGGTTGCGAGTAAAATAGTTCACGAAAGCGAGACCGAGCTACTCACTGACCGACTGGAAACGTAGATGTGAAACTCGCGCTGTATTGTGCTTCATATTTGTGCCTTTTTTCACCCGAAGTAGTGCTTTGTTTTGTGTTTTTTCATCATGGGACCTAAGAAGGATGCTAGTGATAAGAAGAAAACCCGTAATATGATGTCGATGCAGGTGAAACACGAGATCATAGAGTGACTGATTTGGCTAAGGAGTTCAGTAGGAGTATGTCCACCATCTTCACGACACTGAAGCAGAGAGAGTCTATCCAGTCTGTGAAACCTGCTAAGGGAATAAATTTGTCTCTTCTCTCAGATGCTTGCATCCATACAATGCCCATTTTTTTGTTTCATATACATCAACTTCAAGGACTAAATGTTCACTCGCAGGCTCATATATCCTGCCCACTCACAAGTGCCATTGGAATAAGATAATTGACATTAACACCATTTCACCTGTCAGTGGTCATTATTTTATGACTGTTTGGTGTTCGGCCTTGCAAACTGAGTGCGGAAATGTGGACCTACCAACATTATAACAAAAAACTAGGGACACACAGGTATGTTAGCTGAACATTGTATCAGTCAATATTGTCCTTGCTTACTGACATTGACTATCAACAAGTAACATTCCACCAATAGCAGGGGGAAATGTTTATTTATGATATATTACAGGCTACTTCTAAATTAAACTGAATTTGGGGACTAAAAGATATCAAATTGGTTCAATCATAAGTTTTTTGTTTCTTTGGCAGAAAGGGGGGTGGGGGGCTAAATAACAATAAAACAAATAAGCAAAAAAATAACAGCATATTGGCGACCGTTACTGTCCTATTTGTTATTATAGACACTAGTATTATCCTGGCACAGAGTTTCCCCGTCATTACAGCCCTACAATAAACTGCACACTGACAGAAGACAGACAGCCAAGACTGGACAGATCCAGTTGTTCTACTAGGAAACAGGCCTTGCATAATGAAAAATGCCTAATCCTGAATCATAATACTGAACCAGTGTTGTTTGTGTTTGCAGAGGTGCAGACAATGGTATAGCCATGTTCTCTCATCTGCTGAGGCCTTGTTCTCGGGGTTTCAATTAGGCCCTCCTAATTTCCCAAGGGGCCCCTCCCTCTCATGGAGATGTCTCATTAACAGAGCAAACAGACACAGAGATATGCTGCATGCAGGCACACCTACACCTACACACACACACACACACACCAGCATGCATACAGGTAGATGCTTACCCCTGACTTCTCGTCAAAGATTTTGATCCCTCCAAAGGAAACGGTCAGGAACACCTTCTGCTTGTGTTCTCCTTTAGACCGTGCTGCTGCAGCTATACCCTGTGGATAAAAGCAGATGTATACAAAGGGTCACTGAAATTCTGCAATAAACAGAGTTCAGCGTCTTTTAGGGAATTCACGGCCATGTCAGCATATGCATACGGGTCAGGTAGCCTATACAGAATTGAGGTATAGTCACAAATGTATTTACAGATCAACACTGTGACGCATTTATTCCAACACACATTTTTCAGAGACGGTTTTCTGAAGAATTATGTACACAGCATTCAATCTTACAGGAAGGAAAAGTCACCCTTGCCTCAGTACTGATAACAAACAAAAAGTATCTATGAAGAGAAGACTTTCTCAGGGGCAGGCAAAAAAAAAAAAAAAAACTATGAAAGACAGCAAAAGCGTAATTTCTCACTTTCCCCTACATAACCTGCATGTGCAGTACTGTGCAAAAGTTTGAGGCACCTTGGTTTTGTTATGTTAGCAGAATATAATGATCATAAACATTCATTTCTCAAATCACAATATAACTAGAACACACTTGTCAGTTTCTCCACAATGAGGCATCGTGTTATCTCCCTTTTCATTTAATCTGATAATGAGTCCTCACGGAGTCCGTTTACATGCACACTAAAAGTCTGATCATTATCCAGTTTCTGGAGTTATCAGATTATTAAAGTGATCATCTAAACAGCATAATGTGATATGCTGCCATTATCTGATTACAGAAGTGACGGGTTTTAGAAAGACCTGTCGCACCAAGACCGAGGGAGAATGCTGGTCGTATTCTTCTCGACATTTGCAGTGTGTAGCCTATTTTGCAGGAGTATTAACTCCCACATTAGCACTGCTAGACTATAGGCATCACCAGATTCAACAAAACAAATAACAGGAAGGTTGAGTCTTACGTCACTACATAGGTATGATGTATGAAATTCGATAATAGACTGAAACATGTAAACCAGGGTTCCAATTATTGCATTTCTGAAGTACATGCACATGCATCAGATCTGATCATTACAATTATCTGCTTATTCTCAGTCGTCAGATTTTTATGGTCATGTGTCATCCTGGGAGAGACCCCTGCCATCAGTGTTTTTCCTCATCCCTCACATAGGAGGTTTTAACAGGAACAGGATCTTTTCATGAAACTAGATCCATTATTTTGCACTAAAGCAAGGAGGAAATAATGATCCTCTTTGTAAACTTTTATGAGACACATTTGTACATGTAACAAAAGATTGTACGTGAGTCTGGCTACATTTACATGGACTGTTTAAGTAATTTCAAGAAACAGCCATTCAAGCGGCATCACACATTAATATTTCCTGCTTAGAAGGAACCCTGAATGCATCGTTTTCCATTAAACCAACAATGTATCTGAATATCTAGATGATTAAGATCAGCAGAAGTACAAACTGATAGCATTATACCCGTCTATCTTTGAACCAGATGAGGTGTGGATATCTAATGGTGGACGTTGCCTCTACAGCCACCATTTGCATAGGTGACTCACAAAAGGAGGACAGAAAAAAGGTGAGATCAGAGAATAGAGAGTGTTGGGATAGGGAAGGGTGGAGCTGTATGAAAGAAGGGGAGGAGAGATCAGAGAAAAGGAGTTGATGGATTTCCTGTCTGAATAAATGAGGAGGAGGAAAGCTGTTTGATCAATGAGCTGTCTATCCGCTCCTCACCTTCTACGCCTCGCCTGGATAGAGTTTGCACTACCCATAAACAAAACGTAAATGTAATTTCATCAATTTGAATGTCTCCAGCAGGACTTGAACCCCACGTATTAAAGGACACTTAATAATACACAACAATTGCATAAATATAATTCTTAGTCTTTCAACATGCTTTTGAATCGAAAACAAGTGCAAACTATGGAGTGTAGAAGGATTAGTGTTTTCTATATATCATAGAAACTTCTCATCAGCAAACTGTTAATGTGGGAAATATTTAATCTGAATGAAAAATGCCAAATTCTATTTGTCTTTGTCTACACTCACCTCTTCCTCACCTATCATCTAAATGATTCTCCTCCTACATGCCTTCTATTCTCTGCTAACTGCCCCATCTGTCTCTCTCTCCCCCTAATTGTTCCCGTCCCTGCAAATGAGACACTCACCTCGATCCCCTTCTCATCCATATGGCCAAGATCCTCACTTTTACACGCATCGTCTTCGTCCCAATAAATCATAGCATCCCAAATTTTTTATCTTTCTTCTTCCAAACTTGGTACCAATTGGTACCAAACTAAATATGCATACACTGGTGCCTACGTGCTGTGATGTACCTGTACAAAACACGCATATTAAAGGATAGAATTATAGAATATGCGTGAAGATTAACTATTTGTGGCATGATAGCTGTGTTAGCTACAGTATGTGTAGTG
>JAQQAE010000157.1:0-25273 GCA_029823295.1 Pseudamia nigra | reverse complement strand
AGGATAGAATTATAGAATATGCGTGAAGATTAACTATTTGTGGCATGATAGCTGTGTTAGCTACAGTATGTGTAGTGGATGTTGTGGGATGTAAAACTACATAATTGTGTTATGGTACTTTTGTGTCTTTTAAATGAAGCTGCTGAGATGCAGGACTAAAAACTGTCAAAAAGCAGCATAAACAGCAAAAAAAAAAAGAAAGACTGAGGTTATTCTGATATAACATATAACAAGACAACACAAAATATTATGGTTCCCAGAGCTGTGAAGTTGCTTCTGCTATGAGTCATGGAGTTAAAGAAGATACCTTTATACATGGAGTCTTAGTGTGTAATTGGCACACATTTAACCCTTAAAATGACATGTGATTGACTGTTTCAGCTGAAATCCTACTCTGCTGAGCTGACAAGTTATATTTCTCTGCACAAATGCAAATTCTGATGAAGTTGCATTTGAAGTTGTGTTGGTAAATATTCACTCATTTTGAATTTGATGCCTGAAACATGTTTCAGAAGAGCTGGGACAGGGTCATGTTCACCACTGTGTTACGTCACCTTTCCTTTGAACAACACTTGTTTGTGTTTAGAAACTGACGACACTAACTGCCGAAGCTTTGTACGTGGAATTCTATCCCGTTCTTCCTTGACGTACCACTTCAGTTGCTCAGCAGTCCGCGTCTCCGTCGTATTTTGTGCTTCATAATGCGTCACACATTTTCAGTTGGAGACAGGTGTGGACTACAGGCAGGTCAGTCTAGTACCGCAATTCTTAATATAAAACCAGGCCGTTGTAACACGTGCAGAATGTGTTTTGGCTTGTCACGCTGAAATAAGCAGGGACGTCCCTACCCGAGTTTTAACTTGCACTTGTAGATGTACTGAACTGTTAACTGACAATAGTTTTCTGAAGTGTTCCTGAGCCCACGCAGTAATATCCTTGAATTATGTTGTTTTTTTTTTTAATGTAGTGCCCTCTGAGGGATTGAAGGTCACGGGCATTCAGTGTTAGTTTTCGGCCTTACTGCTTACTTTCAGAAATGTCTCCAGATAGTCTGTATCTTTTGAGGATATGAGCTGCAGATGATGAAATCCATAAATTCCTTGCAACTGTATGTTGAGAAATGTTCTTAAACTGTTGGACAGTTTCCTCATGCAGTTGTTCACAAAGTGGAGAACCTCACCCCGTCCCTGCTTGTGAACAACGGAGCCTTCTAGAATTGTTCCTTTTATTCCCAATCATAACAGGCACCTGCTTCCAATTAACCCGTTCACCTGCTGAATGTTCCAAACAGGTGAATTCCTTCATTTTTCCAGTGTTTTGTTGCAGGCATCAAATTCAAAATGAGTCAGTATTTGCGAAAAAAAAAAAAGTTCATCAGTTTGTGCAATACATATCCTGTCTTTGTAGTGTATTATATTGAATAGAGGTTGAAAAGGATTTGCAAATCATTGTGTTCTGTTTTTATTTACATTTTACACAATAACTGAAATTCAGTGGAACTGGGGTTTGTAAACAGATTGTACGGGAGGTACAGAGGTTTTGTTTCCCTTGAATTACAATATTATAAAAGGCAATTACAGCTCCACACACTACATCTATGTTTAAGACACAATAAGGGGTGAGAGGGACAGTAGCCAGGTTGAAATCCTTACCTTGAGCTTCATCATCGAGTCCTGGCAGAGTTTGTCTCCACGGGCGGCAGTGACCTCGTCCAGGCCGATGAGCTTGGCCTTGTAACGGACGCCATCGCCCTTAAAACGCCTGATGAGAGCTGCCTCGCTGCGATCCTGCCCTGCAGACACACACACACACACACACACACACACACACACACACACACACACACACACACACATACTCAGTGTATTCCACAGTACATCTTCCAGTCAAGGACCTCCATCTACTTCAGACCAGTATCATTACCTCAGGATCATCAATCACAAAGACCACAAATGTGTTCAACAATAATCTTAGAAAAAAAAAATCATAGGTCAAAGCAACCGATGATAGCAACATGTTGTTATGCACCTGAATCAGACACGTAGGCAATGAACTGTGGCATCATATGAATGGCACGGTCAATATACCCAGACAAGGGAATCAATGAATTTTGTTGAGATTAGAGTTGAAACTGTGACTGCTATCCTCTCTGGTCATTTCTCCTGAAAAATAATGCTGTGACATTTTGCTCTTATCTCCCCTGTCTCCCAAGTACTCCCTCTCTACTCGCCCTCTATTGTGTGCGAGATTGTCGGCATTGTGTGCATGCATTAGCGGATGTCAGCGATGGCGCCCACATGTTGACCTTGCTCTCATCCAGGAAGTCTCTACATTATCTCCTGGAGTGACTATAGCTCTCCTCTTCACACACGATACTGAACACAGTGAGGGAATAGCCTCTCGAAAGGCTTAACTCACTTTCTCTTTGTGTCATTCTCGCTCCATCTTGCTCCTGTTCTGTTTCTCTATCTCTGAACTGCAGTGCACAAGTATTTCATCATCAAACAGCGTATAGGGGAGCACGCTCCTGCATCTGTGTGTGACTACACATTGTGCTTCTGAGTAAGAATATGAGTGAGAGAGTACAAGAGCGATAGTGAGAGGGAGAGGCATAATGATAATGCAGCAGAGTCAGATAATATATTGAGGCATTAGTTTCGTACTCTGTAACAGCGTGACTCTTGGAAGGTCACAGTCGTAGTGATGGAGAGGTCTCACTCCTCCTCCCCTCGTTCTCTCACATTCCCTTCATTCACAGACTCCCTACAGTTGCAGTGTACTATGAATGTGTTCTGTATCCACAGGTGAGAGCATTGTGTTCCACTGTCGATGACACTACTGAATCATCTTTGTCTGGCATTAATCTCAACGCGTCCTTCGTCTTTGTCTGCTGAACCACATACAAACACAACAACTATTAAATGCTTCATTTGCATCACGGGCACGAAAATAAAATTACACAAGGCTGTAAAGGTTAGACATTGTTAAAGGACATTTAGAGGTACAAATGTCAGTGGCAGATGGAGAAGCACTTGGAGTATTAGCCTCAAAGCTTTTAGAAGTTTGCTGAAGATCATGCTTGTGAAACATCTTCTATTTCTTGTACCAAATGAAAGACTAATAGCGCACAATCTAAAAAAAACTCCTCATTTCTCATTGATAAAAAGTATCACCCACACACACATATGGTAGAGATGAGCTCAGTACTCTGAACAGAAGTGCTCGGTCTCAGTCCGTAAATCGTAGCCGTCTGCTTCAAAGTCTTCAGAGACAAAAGAGCTGAAGAACATCTGTCCTTATTTTGGCGGGTAACAGAACAGCACTACCGCTCTGCATTGTGTCACGTCTCAGTTGGGCTGAGATGAGACAAAATGATTGAACCACTGGAGGACTGGTTTATTCACCCACGAAGATGCCAGTGAAGACATTTAAATATTGCTTTCATTAAGCGAAAACAGTCCTGTGAAGAATGCACATGGGTGAGCGGACTCATAAACAAGTGTGCTCAGAGAAACCGTCACAGCTCCGATAACCCCCGTCCCACTCCCACTACCTCACATCAATAACATGAAACATGTCCCGAGCGGACAGCCAGGAAACACAACAGCTGGTGAAAGACACACTAATGGGATTTAAATTTATCCTATGAAAAATGAATAGTTTGCAATTAAAAACCAGTCATTTGTCTGGACACGAACACATTTTATGTTGCAAGAAAACTGCACTGACTTTTATATTTATTGATCTTAATCAACATTTATCTGCTCATACAATGTTTCTTGTCTTCATTATTACATGCTGTACCCTTTGCGAGGTTTATTCGGTGTATCTGTGTATTTATATGCGTGAGTGTTAAATAACACTGCTTGTGTCCAGCTGCTCTTGTCTCATCGGAACAGCGGTTTTCATTTGAGTTTGACATTTAAGACCTACTCTCTCCATCTGCATCCATCACCATTACTGCTGCTATACTTAGCACGCTGAGCGAGAGAGAGAGACTGAGGGGGAAACAGCAAAAGGGAGAGAGAGGGTGAGCTTAGAAAGGCCAAGAGGGGAAAAAAGTGAGAAAAAGGTAGCAGGGGTCTGGGGTTACTTTTCCCACTGAGAGGCTTATATTATTACCTTTTGGGAGCATGTTCCATGAAAGACCTCCCTGTGTCTGTGTGTGCACTAGAGAGGAGTGTGCGTGTGTGTGTGTGTGTGTATGAGCCTCTATGTGTCAGCAGGGGAAGCAAATTAAATGTCTGCTATTGCTGTGACCCTGCTGAGCTTCAAACACAACTAATGAAAGAATCTTCCATTTCATCTGTCACGGCTGCGCTGCACACACATAGTTCATTTCTTTCTCTATTACACTGAAACACAATTGTGTACAAACATGTTCACATGTATTGCTCCCACCATCCCGAAATGCACATAAAAGAATTTTCCACTGCATCCATCACCGGCTGCCCCAGATGTGAAAACACACCAACATACTTATTTTCTTTGACACAAGTTTTTCTCATAACCTGCACTTCAAGACATTATATGTTAGGTTTTCCTTTAAATGCTCATAAACACACAATTCAATGCCTGGCCCTCCTCTCAGCATTAGAAATAAGAGGCAGACAGCAGTACTTCAGTGAGCTTGAGAAGCAGTGAGCAAAAACAAAGTCGTCAATCAGACGCCTCACACATTAACATCACAGGAAGAGAGTTCTCCGCAGTTTAGATCCCACAGGCTTCAAAGTGTCCTGCCGAGTGGTTAAATTGGGAGACTCTTGCAGTAATTTCAGTGTCCTCTAGGGGCTGGCTCCGAATGAGGTGTCAATCATCATAGAGCCCCACGTTAAATTGATGGTTTTGCACCAGATATGAACATGATTGCAGCCTGGATGTGGTATTTTCAGTGTATTTCTAACCATGTGAAATCTGTATTGTGGTTTTTGTAACTTTTTCTATGTAACTTACGTGATCCAGATGCAGATATATGTGCATCACGGACTGACAGCTGTGTTTGAGCTCATTCAGCTCACTTCACACGCCACCTCTAAGTCAGAGTAAACAGTGATGCAGTTTGGTGACACTGTTCTTCAGAAATACTCTATGTTGATGTCTATATGTCCCACCTACATGTCCTCCGTGCTAGTATTACTGGCTGTGGCTGCATGTTCAGTGTCTGACAGAAAAACCATTAACCTAGCAAAACAGGGCGATACAGGTCTGTCCAAGTAAAAAAACTGCCACACACTTCTAGCAAGTCAAAAGCAATTATGATTCTATAAGTCAGTACATTACAGTTTAGAAAACGTTAAATTAACGAGAAAGGCTGTAAAATACGCTACAGTGCCACACTCAAATTTTGTGAAATTCAGCTTTCTACGCTACAGTAAAGCAGTTAATAGCATTTAGTATGTGTGTGTGTGAGTGAGTACTTGGCATGCAGAGCTGGTTAGTCTGCCTGTCTAAAGCAACAAGCAGAGAGGGAGGGAAGGACATAAAGCACAGTGCAAAAGGATGGAAACGGGGAATAGAACGTGATGGATGGATGAATGAGCGAGGCCTCTATTGGATAAATGTCACTCAGGATTAGAGCATTATGACAGGCAGAACCCCATGACTCAAACACACACACACACACAGAAATCGCACACATATACATGCATCTACAGGTGATAGATGACAGACGACTGCTGGTACAGTACGTCCAGCCCTTCAGGGAGGCCCCCCCAGCACTGCCCCTGGCAACAGTAACCTTCTGACTCCGCTGTGCCCCTGAATCACTCTCCAAACTGCCTCTTAGTGGGCTTAGTGGGCCCTTCTTCCATCTCTTGGAAACTTACCACACTTTGCATATATTGGAAAATGCCACTTGATTGTAGCTTTAATCATGCTGTCAGAGCTTCGGCTCATTCTTAGGAACTGGAAACTAATAAAATACAACCTGGGAACAAGGTGACACTGCTACAATGAGAAATGATAAAAGAGAATGAAACAACAGACAGACTGACTAATTTGACTGTACATGTGATCCTCTGGGTTTTAATCTAGATTTCCTTTAAAGCATGTATTATATTACTGTGTGGTTTCTGACAGCCAACAGTGAAATGAATGTAAAAATTTCTCTTTGTAATATTCACGCTCATTAAAATAGTCGATTGCCTTGTCCTGCTTGTTACCTGATCCAGAAAAAAATGTGTGTTACTATGTGAGTCGCTTGCCAATCAGAGCCAAGTGAGAAACCGCAGTATATTTGACTTTTCTTGATTCGAACATGTTACAAATGACCAGCAAGAGGCAACAGCGGTGATACTCAATGGGAAAGTTTTCGTCTGTTCAGTGCATGCTCCTCATCCAGGGTGTAGACTCAGGCCAAGGATTATCAGGTCAACAATGCAGAACCGCATCGCTCATTAATTTCATTAGACTTTACAGACTTGGGTCATTAGTCTGTAGCCACTAGGTAAAAGTGAATGAGATATTACGGCTGTTTATGAAACGAGGAGTGATACCGGTGATGTTAGAGAACTCCTCCAGGCTAAAAGACATAGACTAAAAGTTTAGTTTGAATACATTTGCTTTAAGCAACATAAACTTTACATTTGAATGCTTAAACACCTAGCGGCTGATAACCCTTACAATCTAGAGAGCCGAGTAAAAAGACAAAGAGAGCCACAAAAAAATATTTTTGTATTATTTTGGTCATTTGTATCAACTTTGTTTATTGATGTTTTATTTATTTTGTTAAAATTCACAATTTCATTTATATTTTTTGTTCATTTAAGGGATCATTTTGTACATTATTGTTCATTTTTTATCAATTATTGGGGTCATTTTTGATCATTCCAGTTAATTTCAGTAATTATTTAGCTACATTTTTGATTTTACTATTTTAGTTTGTTATTGTTCATTTTGTGCAATATTCTTATTTTTGTTCAATTTTCATCAGTTTTGTTCAGTTTTTGTGCATTTCTTTGATTTATTAGCATTAGTTGATTTATTATTTTAGTCATTCTTGTGAATTTTGGTTCAGTTTATGGTCCGTTTATCCCTAATCATATCCATTTTTTTGTTTATTTTCTAATTTTGTATTTTTTTTCTTCATTTTTGTCTTATTTTTCATTATCTAGGTAAATTTTTCTCCTTGATTTTAACTTAATGATAATATGTTTATGTCGATGGACAATGATGGACCGAGTCACAGTGGCCTGAGAGCTGCAGGTTGCAAACCCTGACCTAGACGACAGTCAAAAAGTATGCAAGTTTACAGTTATATTTTCTGTAATCATTGGTGAATTCACTCTTTTTTGACAATGCACAAGTAAAGTAACTTTAATTATTCAACTTTGTGATGCCAATAGCTAGAATATGTTTGAAAAGCAAAATAAATACTGGAGAGGCAGGCATTCTGAAAATGTTCAGTATAAATCTTTAAGGGTTAACTTAGGGAGAGCACAGAAATCTATATCTGATGACTGGTCTCCACTCGAATTTCTCATTACTTTTGGGTGCTTTATCACTTTGTGTGATGACTCATGGCCACCAATCTTCAATATTTTAGAAGTTTCTGCAGTGAATTTGGAGTTGTCTTAATTCTCTTCACCATGTCTTTTCTTCATGTCTATTGTTTGTCTGATAAATTGCGTAGCTGTTGTTTTACTGCGCTCTACAGGGCCTCTTAACTACGCCTGGGATGATTCCCAACAAATACTCAACAGCACATGAGGGAACCTACAGTAGCTGCTACTTTCCAATTAATCCTGCTTCTCCCGCTCCTAAATCTTGCTGCCAAACGCGAGTGTGAATGTGTGGTTTTGGTTTTCTTGCGCTTTTTGTACATCAGAGGCTCCTTTAGATGAAGCACTCAATCATACCAACTCTCACAGACTCTTTTAAACCCACAAAACAGCATGTGCCAAGAAAACAACAAGTTTGCCCTTTAGCGCCATGCTTAATTGTGGCAGATAGATTTGGCACACAAAAGCTCACACTTGACTAACTATATGCACATGGTACAAAAACATAGCTGTAGCTGCTAAAGCGAAACGTCAGGTGTAAAATAAGATGACACTGTTGCCACTCACGAAATAAATAAATGCTGTGCCTTTAGTGGTGTGACTGTACTGGGATAAAGAGGCATCTTTACGATTACTTTGCGACTTATCATGTTAAATTAAAGTGCATTTAGCTTAGATTTTACCTGTCAAACACTGGACTTGTGGCTCACCGGTACACAACTCATCTATCGTGCCGTAATTGTCATTCTCTGCCCTCTCGTCTCCCTCATCCCCACATTCCTTCTCTCTCCGTTTCTATTTCATCTGCCCTACTCCCCATCATCATCCCCTGTTCTGACCTGGATGAAAGGGCCACAGCCATAGACCTGACTTGTCTGTGTATAAAAGACTGTGCACACAGCGTGTAACCTGAGGCACTCGGCGGTCCTCTCTGGGAAAAAAAAAGAAAAAAAACACAGAACACATTAGAGCTGAAAAATACATCAGGGACAAATGTCACACGCTGCCCCTTAATGTCTGCCAGTACTATGTCAAGGTCACTTTGAAAAGGACAGGAAACTTTTGGTTTGTAGCTGGAGCCATAGGAAATGGAAGACAGTAGGGCTACTTGAATGATAAATACATATGTAGTTATTGTAAAGCTTAAATAAGACATTTATATATAATTAGTCTTTTGCTACAGCACTTTTTTGCAGCCAGCAAACAAGCACGTGTCTGCTCTTTATCTTATTATATTGCACATGAGATCATCCATAAAGCTACAGTATGTGACATTCCTACAATAAAACATCTAAAAATAACTGAGCATGTGTCATATTTTTGTTGACCTTTGTTCTTGTATAAAACGCTGGTTAAAAGCGTATTGTGAGAGAATTTGGGAGAGACCACCTGTGTTCATTCTTTTTCAGGACATTTCCAGGACATTTTCAGCTGCTACAGTATGACAGAGAAGTTATCACGTCATACCCTAATACATCCCTCCAGGCCCACCATGCTTTGGAGAAGTGAACCTTCCATTTTGTACATTTTCCCCCAGTTGCTTCTGTCTTTATTCCTATCCTCCCCCCAGAGCTCTGACTTAAAAGATGTGCAGTCTATGGTTATAACTTATGAAATAATCTCTTACATTCTTAGAAATGATGACAACTTTATCATAGAATAATGCAAACACGCCTGTAGATTACAGTGTCACACGTAATTAGTGTAACCAACTAAAGTTACAATCTTGGTTTGGGCAATTCTCACCGTAGATTTCACTTTTCTCTCGCTTTCTCTCCGGCACGTTGTCTAAAAACGGAACGATCAGCACTCTTCAACTGAAAATGGCCGGTTTTGTCTCTAGGCACTTCTTTGGAAAAAAAATAAGTCTTTACAGGAGTCATTAAGTCTAGCAATGAAGTCAAATAGAAGCCCAGGGCATCATGAAGGAGATGCAAATTTGATTGGCGGGTAGTGTTATGCCTGCTGGAGAAACACTGTTCCTCAATGTCGGCCACTGAAGACAGCGCAACATGCATGCGCTTAACATCTAACCTGTTTGCATTCACTCAAAGGCAAAGATCATTTAGAAAAATAATTTTCCAAGACAAGTTAAGCTTTTTCAGGACATCTGACTTTCTTCTCATTTTCCATGACTAGAAAATTGGTCAATCATTTTCCAGGTTTTTCAGGACACTCGGGAATACTGGTATTACCTACTTTCATATGTAAAGCATACTGATATGGTCCTGCTCAATTTGACCCCACTTGTGTTATGTTGGATCCCTAGATGCCCTAGTGGGTGTTACAAGACGAGACAGCTGCAACCTTGAGAGGCAGCGGCCTGTTTATCAAGTGGACAGTACCTTTTGTCTGTCTGACCCAATGGCCTGATTCCCATCAAATTAGCACAACAGATGTTACATAACACAAGTGTGATCAACTTGACCTCCTACTCCCAGCCCATACTATACTTTACATATGACAATATGTAACACAGTTGGTTTCCCCCAAATTCTCCTCACAATTACATTTCAAAATACCCAAAAAGCATGTTTACAGCCAGAAACGAACAGTATCTGGGCGAGGTCCTGAAATGTAGGTTTTTTATCCACTGTAATATTTCTAAAAATGTAAAAAAAAAAAAAAAATTGGAGAGAAAACCATCATTTTACTCAAGGAGTCATATTGTCTTTACACTTATTATTATTATTTACATTGAAACATTACATCTTCTCCTTTTGGCTGCTCCCCTCAGGGAGCCGCAGCAAAATACCAATATATGGGTATTTTATTAAGAGAAATGACTGTGGAAACATACATAAGTAAATGTAATATGAATAAAGCCTGAATACATTACTAATGTGTAATGTACGTAATTACAGTTAGATTGTCATTTGCAATCAGGGAGAAAACTCCTACACTACCACTACTTTTATTATTAAGGGTATTTAGGCAAACTCATTGTGTATTTGAGTGTTGTATATTTACTTTTACTTGAAATTCTTGGGAGGAAATCCAAACATACATACATTGATTTTTCTTATCAATATATTACCACACACATACACAATGTATACACAACACGAATCCTTCAGTGGAAGAAGTGATTCAGTCATGTCCACTACCCGTTCATTTCATTTCTCTGGTTTCACCATTTAATAAGACACCAACAATAGCTCTGCTAGCGCGAGGCCATTCTGAACTGTGTTGATGCTCTGTCCTGCTGCTTTTCAACGCAGCATCCCTTTCTCTCCAAGACTGTTGGTGGTAAAGCTCGTTTCTCGCCCCGGCTTTAATTACAAGGTAATTGGTCTTACTAACGAAGGGGAACATGGCCCGGGAGTGTGCATGTATCTGCATCTATGCGCGTACGTATGTGTAGTGAATGTGTGCATCTGTTTAGTTCGCGCATACAGCTGTGTTTTCTGGGCTCTGACACGGCATCAGAGAGCGGGCTGTGTAAACAAGCCGCTAGCATCCTGTCATGCAACGCTGAAGCAGTTCCCCCATGGACTGCACTGTCAGTCGCCCCTGAGCCGCCACTCTCACACACACACACACACACGATCCACACACAAGCTTAGTCCCACCTCTGCGTAAATGTTCATACTGCTGCAGGAGAAGAACCAGTGCTAGTACTATGAGCTTCTTCCACATACTTCTAGTCAACAAAGGATGCAGATGAAGAGGAACGCTTCACAATCTGTCCTCGTTTTTCTTCCTTGCATATACACACACACACACACACACACACACACACATTTAGTCTGTTCAAACATTGAGGACACATCTGACTGAAATGTCTCATAACTATATTTACTTCAGTAGTGGAGTCTTTGTGAGCAGTAGGTGTGTGTGTGTGTGTGGCTGTTGAACACTAGGGCCTTCTGTAAAAGCTTTAGGAAACACAGGTATCTCCTTGAATCATGGCAGCCATCCTTTCATGCTAAGGCGACTGTGTCAGAACAAAGTTTTCTCTCGTGTCTGTCATCTTTGCCAAAATGTGGAACCACCTGAAGTCGTCATCCTCCCCCTCTCCATCTTTCCCTGGCTCATCTTGTGTAATGAACCTTTCCGCTTCATTCGCTCAGCCGGGGTCCTGGAAGAAAGGGATGGAGGTATGAAGGACCGGAGAACATTATACAGCATGAAAAGGAAAAAGGAAGCTCTGCCATCTGCCAGTTTCTCTTGGTATCCAACTCTCATCTCCTCTCTGTATACATTACTTCTGCATCCTTTAAATCCAGCCACAATTAAACACAACAGCCTATAAATCTACTTTCTAAAATGCATGTGTTACGGTTTTAATTTTGGATCACATCACGCCATCCTTCACCTTTGTTTATCAGTTACAAAAATCACCCTTTATCTATTTCCCTGTTGTTTTTAAACCTCATTTGAAAAAAATAAGAACTGTGCCATTGGTGGGGTGGCCGTGGCTCAGGAGGTAGACTGGGTTGTCCAAAAACCAGAGGGTTGGAGGGTCAAATCCCGCTCATCATAGTCACCGTTGTTGTGTCCTTGAGTAAGACACTTCACCCACCAGAAAGGCCGTTGGTGTGGGTTGTTGGCCACATTTCCATCAGTGGTAGGATGTAGCTTAGCACCACCAGCGTCTGACTGATGGATTCAGTGTAAAGCACTTTGTGTGTCTTGAACAGCTCTATATAAAGCCAATCCATTATGATTAAGACACAATCCAATATCCAGTCTTTGAACTGTGATACACATGAACTTTTTAGCTGATGTCTCTGGTTGATGGGGGAGATTGAGTTGAACGTTTTGAACAAACTCCCCAAACAGCATGAAAGGCTATTTAGCTGGCAACAGTACTGTTTAATATAAATTAAAAACAGCCTTGATGCTGAATAATGTCAGTCTACAGTGGCAAGAAAAAGGATGGGAAGCTTTTGAAAATTCATGGTTTTGTGCATGAATTGGTCATAAATGGGGTACTGACAAATATAATGTGCCTAAAATAATAACAAAAAAAGGTCTGATCGTTCATGTCTTTATTGAATGCAACATTCAAAATGGTAGTGAAAAAAATAAGTGAACCCTTTGGATGAACAACTCGACTAATAACCTCAACGTGGCGCTGTGGATCGGACCAGCACATCGTTCAGGAGGAATTTTAGCCCATTCTTCCTGGCAGAACTGGTTTAGCTCTGATATTCCTTGGACGCCTCATGTGCATGGCTTCAAGTCAGTCCATCGCAGCTCTATTGGGTTGAGCCTCTGTTGACTTGGCCAATCCAAAAGGTGGATTTTTGTTTTCTGAAGCTGCAGTGTTTTGGGGTCATTGTCCTGTGGCATCACCCAAGTTCTACAGTTTCTGCTGATGTGTAGACATTCTCATACTATCCTGAAGAATTTTTTGATCAACTTGGGAATTCATCTTCCTCCCAATGACTGCAAGGTGCCCAGGCCCTGATGTAGCAAACCAGGCCCAAATCATGATGTTTCCTCCAACATGCTTTGAGGTTTGGATGATGTTTTCATGATCATGCGTGGTGCCCATTGTACACCCAGTGCAGTGTTACGTGTTCTTTCCAAATAGTTCAATTTTAGTTCCAATCGTCCGCAAAACATTTTCCCGATACCACTTGGAGTACTGATGTGTTCTTTCACAAATTTCAGACACACAACAATGTTCTTTTTAGTAAGCACTGGCTTCCTCCACCCTGCTTGTTGTTTTTCATACTGTAGATTCATGTGCAGAGATGTTAACTAGTTCCAATAACACCTTGAAATCTTTGCCTGTCACCATAGACTGTATACTTTGACAAAGCAACCGTGTCATCACCCCATTGGTTTCTGAATGGCCATTTTGAAGCCAATAGAGCTGTCACTTCCTGGATGGCATTTTGGAGCCAAAAACAGGAAGGGCCCATATATGACAAAGGAGCATGTCGGGGGGTCTTATGAGCTAATGCTAACCGCAAGTTTACTGACTCAGACCAACAAAGTCAGGTTATGGTGTTGTTGGTGTAAACATTTACCACAACTACAGTCAAGTGTATGTCAGGTAAAACCATGTTCTATTGAATAAATACAAGATACGAAGGTCTGACAGTCTGACTCCATAGCTGAGTTACCATAGTGACATGTCAATCAAACCCCAGCACAGCAGAGATTTGTTCGATCATTTGCCATAATATCTTAATAACGGAACAAAAAGTTAAAAATGGATCAACGGATCACTCATTAGAGGGTCCAAATAAAATGTTTGACAACACGATGAACTGTGCCAATGATGGTGTTACAACTTAAAATTTCTTCCGCATCAGCCTCACTATACAGGTCCAGTTTTCTGTACCTCGGTGAAGAGCCTTCATTGTGGGTAATAATGACTGGGTGCCCACAGTAATAATTCATTTCATTTGTAGATCGTTTAACTGTAGACTGGTGAATTTCTAAAGTCTTTGAAATCACGATGGAATCTGTTCCACTTGTATGTAAATCAGCAATTCTTGATCATAGATCCTCTGAAAGCTTTTATTGGTGAGGCATGGCTCATGGAAGCATATTGTTCTTGTGCTCAAAAAGTAGAAGTGGTTTTTAATCAGTCAAAGTAGCTTTATTCCACACCTCCAAACTCATTTTCTTAACAATGACCCAGGCTAAAACAATGACACTATTAAGATGTCCTTCCAACTGGATCTGTCCAAGAAATTTAAAACAGCATAAATCAAACACACACTGACACATTTACTTAGAGTTTTATGGCTTCAGGAACATTTCTGATATATTACTATCGATCTGCCAAATGTCTCTTTTCAGGGTCTTGAGCTAAAGAACTTTGTGAACCACTGCTATAGACCGATCTTTCTTTTCGTGTGTAAACATGTGAACTGATAAAACTGAACTAGAAAACAGCAGCCTGTCAACATCAAATAAGTAATAAATGCCGTTTCAGTGTTCAGTCACTCAAGCAGCACAGCAGGGTGAGAGTATTGGCCTCTATTAGAGCTTGTGTATGAGATTGGGACATTTTCCTTTTGTGCAAATTATGAGCAGGGAGCAAACTGTTGCTATGGAGACTGTAGGTAGTGATGCGGTGGGCAAAGCCACATCAACTAGTGTGGAGGAGAGGACTAAGCTGAACATACTGAGAGGATCACAGAATACACAAGTAACCACAGTTGCACACATGCACACACATTCCAAGACCCGGGAAAGCAAATAAAAGCCTCTCACTGATATACATTTTTTCTCTCTGAGTCAGGCGTTTTGAATGTTAAATCACTGTGGTCACATCTGAAAGCTTGGATGGAGCTTTTTCAACAGTCCGGAAAAGAGGCAGACGAGTGTGTCATTGGAGCTGCTGCACAGAAAGAGGAGGGATGCCGAGTACAATGAGATGCTGGGAAAATGCACGGCTCACATCTCACTATGCTTAAAAGCTCCTGAGTTAGTATAGCACTGAAAAAAAAGCAGACAGGGAAATGGATGGAAGAACGGACTGGGAAAAGGGCAGGCAGCAGCATGGCTAGATCACTAATTTTACAAAAATAAAATGATAGGTGAGGAGGGCCACAGATAGCACAAGGGGACAGAGGAGTGAGTTATCGCTAAATATAGTTTAAGTGTTGAAAAAGCAGAAATTGAAAAGATTGGAAAGTGTGTGTCATTGTTTGTTAGTGAGGGTTGGTTTTGTCTTCTATCACCCTGTATCCACTATTGGACTCCAATGACAACCATAACAGCAAACAGCCAATTCAATTCAATCTCTGTCTCATAGAAGGGGCGCACACACAAACAGACACACACACCCCCACACACACACACACACTCAAAAACTGTTGTTTGTGCTCTGAGAATCCCCAGGGAAAGATATCCGGGTAAATGGCTGTGGTGATTGTGCCAGATAGACTGGATGTGTGCATAATATCCACACGAAGAAGATAATGTGTTTGCTAATCGCACACCAGAGACAAGCAAACACACACCCACACAAATCCGCACACACACAAAGGCTAACAGCTGCACAGCTATAACCCTTAACCACTCTTTTCATGCCGCGGGCTGCCAGCTACGCTGTAGCGACACCCTCCCACACACCCTCAGCCAAATCCCATTGTGGGAGAGTCGTGATTTTTCCAAACAGTGTTGACAGTTGAATGTGTGTGTTGATGGCAGTGGAAGTTATTATGAACTGGAATGATATTCACGGGTTCATCACAACAGACAGGTATCGGTGAAGTTTTTATCTGAAGATGTAATGATGTTATGAACACATTTCTGCAAAGAAAAAAACACGTTCTTGTTGAATGGAGCGAGCTACAAAATACGTTTTACAGACTTTACAGGTTTTCAAAATGATCCATTGTGACTACTTGGTTCTAATACATCATAACCACCACTTACCACTTAAGGTGTGGACGCACTACACAGCTTTCACAGTTGTTACAGATTTTGAAAAGCCTTGGAGTACACACTTACCAACTGGTTTTAGCAGATTTTTTTATGACAATGCAAAGACTAGGGACCACACACCAACAACCCCATGAGGAATCACCGCCTACATGATTTGTAAAACCAACTGAAAACATCAAACTCTCGGGCAAACTCTCACAAGAGCAACCATGTCTATGAGAGCAACAGTTGAAAAGGTAAACATACATGGATGTCGCTGTTGTTTGTACAACTATCTGTCCCATCTACTCTTTTTCATTGGCTGTTGGCAACATGCTTCGATCACCAGTACACACTACCTGGCTGCTTCCAGAGTTGGCTCAAAAAAGTCAAACTTGTTTGAATGACTGCGACTGAGGTCTGGTCGAGTCTGTACCCGACATGTTTCCGTGCCAACTCGCCATGCCGACTGTCCACAACTAGTGCAGACTCTGCCCAACTGCAAATTGTGGGTAAAATCAGGCTAAGAATCTTGAAGTGTGTCCTCAGTTTTAGTAACATTCATTTTCAGCCCTGATGAAGCCCAAACCTACAGTGAAAACAAGACAGATACAACGTCAAACTGAGAGATTAGTCAGTCAGCACAGCTTATTCCCTGAGCCAGATTTCTCTCTTTTGAGCTGCTTCTATTCTTTCTGTTGTTTAACTTTGACAGAATGAATACATTGTAAAAACAAAATAGCTGCTGCAGTATGTCAAAATAAATACAGCCAACAACTCATTTTTCTCTTGTACAAGTAAGTAAAATGAACTGCTACTGTCTCCCAGGCTTGTTAACAGACCAATATCAATCCCAGCTCATTGAAGACGACGAGGTAATGTTCTTTAAAGATGCTGTAACAGCTTAAATGTAATCAGTAATTATATTAATTCCACTACATTTGTCTGAACGCGGTGCTGTGGAATTCCTGCTCTGCAATGCCAGAACGATGTGCTTGCAGAGTGAAAGTGAGAAAAGTGATTCAGGTTTCCCCAAAAGTGTGTCGTCCATGGTTCATCATACTTCATTAGGGAGGTGGGCGCCGACATGCCATAGTTTTAAGTGGAGACAAAACTGCAGCTGTTCGACTTGTGCTCAAATGTCAAGCTACAGTAGATTCACATTTTAATTTGATTTAAGTAAAAATGTTTGCACTGACAGACTGCCGATGCCACGTTTTACTAATAATTAACAATATCAATATGTGTGCTTTTATGAAATTAAGTTTCATGAACACCTACTCCAGATATTTTATCCACAGGCCTCTCACAAATCTAAAGCAGTAGTGCTTTATCTGAAGGTTGTGACATGTTCAAATCAAATCAAAAGAGGCTGAGAATTAAGAATACAGCAATGAGAGGGAAACTATCACATTAATTTCTTCTTATATGTTTCTTCAATTCATTTTTACCTTTGTTATGTAAAGTATTCTGACCTTTACGAGGCCCCAAGGACAGACAACCACACGTCTTCACTGCTCACAGATACATGACATACTACTGTATGCACTAAAAGAATAATTACTGTTACAACAATTATCATCATCTTCACTCACCCGTGTAAAAACAAAATGAAACTCACAGAAATGTCATACTGTATTTCCATCATCATTTCCTCATCATTTTCCACTGCTCATTTGAATTCTTTAAATGTCATCACATTTTTATGTCACCTCCATCTTGAGGAGTTTTTACTTCCTCTCATTCCTGTCATTATCAGTGTTTTGTTATGAATTTCAGTAAGGGGTTAGGTATATTTTTAAGTTATATGCCAAAGCTACTATATGCAATTACTCTTTGCAAGCTTAAAAGGTAAAGAGAGATGCCTGTTTTAGTTGAGGGACCAGTGCTAAGGCATGTAAGCCACGGATAACAATATATTGTACATTATTAGTCAAAAGTTTGGGCACAACTTCTCCTTTAGTGATTTTTTTCTTTATTTGTAAACTAATACTAAAAACATCAAAACTGGGAACGAACTGTGGAATCATGTAGTAAACAAAAAAGTACGTTTAGAGAAGTAGTCACATATAGCTTTGATGACAGCTTTGCATACTCCTGGTATTCTTCAGATTCACCAGGTATTCACCCAAAACATGCTTTCACTTCACACGTGCCTTGTCAGGAGTTAGTTTGTGCAATTTCTTGCCTTCTTAATGTGCTGTAGACCATCAGACTAGACCATCAAATAAGAAATGAAGATCAGTCAATATGAAAAATCTCAAGAATTTTGAATGTGTCCCCAAGTGCAGTCACCAACACCACCAAATGCAATCTGAGGTTCTGTAAACTGACAGTTACAGAGGCTGATAATTCTAAAATCCTCCAAAAACGTTTGGAAAGGTTATTTCAGTCAATTATTTCTCCCCTTCAGTAATACCAACAGGTATTGTATTTTATATCATCAGAAAGCCTGATTAGTCACCTTTAAAATGAAGTATGACTTGTAAGGATCATGCATTCCTGGAATGAGCAGCACAGCTAAACGCGTGGGTAACACCCCCCAAAAAAGTGCCACCATCCCCTGCTGTATTCTCCTGTTCTTCTTCAGTTTTGTTTTGAGCTTCTTGGTGAATTGAGTGATTTCATTCACCCACAGGAAAAAACAACACATATTAGCCATTTTACACTATCAGGGACATACTGAGGACTAACTGACCAGTATAACCTTTCCAATCTTTTTGAGAAGTTTAATAACCGAATCTTCTGCAGCAGAGGTAGCTCTTGGTCTTCCGTTACTGGGTTGGTCCTCTGTGAACCAGTTTGGGCAGTTGTGGCCTGGAGGCTAGAGAAACAAGCCTGTGAATGGACGGTTGCCAGTTTGAATCCCCGCACTGGCAGGAGAGTTGGGTGGTGAAGGTGAAGGCCACAACCTTCATCTTCAGATTGACTGACCTTCTTTTCTTGAAGTAATAATGGACTGTGTTTTCTCTTTGTGTTTCTTGCCATAAAAAAGATTTGTACAGTAGTTGTAGTCGCACAAATAGAGCTACTGACTCTGTCCTCACCATGGCTCTGCATAAGACAACTGATGGTCTAAAGCACATTAAGACGGCAAGAAATGGCACAAATTAACTTAAGGCACACCTGCGATTTGTGAGTCTCATGAGAGAATGTAAAACTGTCACCAGACTATCGAAAATATAAAATATATTCTGGGTTGTTCAAAACTTTTTATTTACTACATACTGTAATTTCAAATGTATTCTTTCAGTTTGGGTGTCTTCAGTATCAATGAGCAATATAAAAGATAAAGGTAGTGTATGTGTATAAAAAATATAGGAGGCTTCGAGTGTACTGGTGACATGCAGTGACAGCTCTACCTATGAGGTGTTACAAACCAAACTCACATTCTGCGTTAATATGTGATTGTTATGAGTCATAAGCACAAGCAGAGGAGAGTGGGGTGAAGGAGGTGGTGTGGAAGAATCAAAATCAGGATATCAGGTTGGACCAACAACAGCTGAGATGTAATCTTCTGGATTTAATGTGGATTAATAAAGAATACTATACTTCAAGATTCAAGCCTGACCAATAGGACTGACTAACTCACTGTCAGGAAGCTGATTTTATTCAGTTCGCATTATGTAAATGCCAGAGGTCAAAGGTTATCTCCACCTTGTCATGGTAATTCAATAAAAAAGCCTTCTATTACAGGCAAAGGGGCTCTTAGAAGAATGACCCTGACACACGGATGAAACATAATTGTGTATAGGAAAAAAAAAAAAATACAGAAAAGCACACAGACCCACATACTGACACATAGACAACGGCATGCGCACCATCTGTGATTAATGTGTGACACACCACAGTCCCAGTCTTTTTCATTACATTCTTCTCCACAGAGCTGTGAAACAAAGGCCTGAGATTAAACAGCTCTCCTTCACATTGACTCATTAGTCTTTTTCACTCTTACATCGTCATCAGTCTCTCGTCTGTGTCTCACTCATCCAGGGCAAGGTCATTTAGGAGTCAGAGCTTTGGGAGCAGCAGGACGACGAGGAAGGATATTAGAAGAATGAGGGAGTGTTCTGCAGTGATTTTCACACCACTGAAGCAACGATTACCCACTAGGATCAGCCATTGATTTGAGCTATTTTCATTCAAATCAAGGTACTCAAAAGAGACAGAGAAGTTGACTGTGTGTACGTCGGGGATCCGCATGGGGGTTTCATGTCAACCACACACATCCAGGAAGAAAAATAACAGGAGCCTTATCAAAGTTTCCTTCTCCCACAGCATGCAAATTGCTTGTGTGTGGTATATGACTGCATTTGACTTTCATCACCCTGCTACAGAAAAATTACCCGGATCAAAAGAAAGATGAGTAAATAGTACATCCTGAAAAGAGACAGAGTTGGAGATGAGGTGTGAGTGAGAGTGAGTGAGTGAGCAAGACAGAGTGAAAGTGAGGACAAGGAGTCAAAGAGGAAAGCTTAAAACCCTCAAGTCTGAATGCTGAAGGCAAGCCATTCATCTTTCCTCTCATATGCTCTTCTGGGCTTCAGTCCCAGTTCCAGCGTGTGTGTGTGTGTGTGTGTGAGCGCCCTGTTTGTGTGCGCACACCTCCCCAAATATGGAGAACAGTCTGAATGATGAACATGATCTCCATTGCAGCAGAACAATGCTGTTTCTAAATAGGACATGAGAGGCATTCAGCCTTCCCCTCACATTCTGGATACGGGGAACCCATGCTTGTTTGGCGGAGCTGAAGCACACTGTGTGCAATGAGGCATCTGCTCCAGGTGAGCGTGTGCGTGTTTCACTTTGGTTGTGTACATCCATTAAGTGTCACTCCCAATGGTGTCCAGAGTTTTTGCTACATCAATCAGATGCTTATTCAGAGAATGCTAGGTGTTGCTGTCATAGTCGAGCAGGTGGCGCCAAGCAGCTGCACGATGGCTGCCGGTCTGGCCCCTGGCATCACCTCTGCACTGAGACCACCCGGGCCTGCTCTCATACACCTGCTAGCTACCTGCCTCTGGAGCTTTTCACACCTGGATCTGTTTGCTTCTGAACTGCAACCACGAAATCCCTGCACCTGTCGAGTGGCAACCTACTGTACCATAGCACCCCTGTACCTGTTAATTAGCTACAAACAGCAGCAGCCTTGCATTCTGTCATCTAACCCAAATCAGACATACATCAAGACACTTCAAAACAAAATATATGACTGACAGAGTGGATGCTTATGTTTAACAGCTGTCTCTAAGTAGTGTACAGGGCAGAGCTTCAAGCAGTTTTCACATATTCCCTTTGACGCATGTACAGTAGCACAAGAGGTTGTCTGTGTCAGATGTGCTCTCACCTGACTCATCTGTAATGGTACCCTCCTTTGAGTTGATACAAGATGTATTTCAATTCATTCACAAGCATAAACATAGAGTGAAAAGCAATATACAAGCAGGAACGACAGAAGAACCCCCTGGAAATGCCGTCACTGTAATCAACACACCCACTTGCTCACTGTGAAGTATAGCTACATGAACTCAATCAGACATTACAAGGACTTTGCACAAGGGAGCAGATAGGGTAAAGTCTGTTTAATGTTCATGCCAACGGATTCTGTCATTTGCATTCACACATATAGCTCCTGTGGGTAATGTCCAGAAAATTTCAGGGTAGAAGCTCATCTGAAAAGAGGACTCATCAGGTAATGACTTACAGTAATCTCATTACTCTTCCCACTGTAATACATTTTACATTTACAAATCATGCCCTATGACTGTTACATTAATGAATTACAGTCTCAATAGATTTATGCCACTGTGTATCAGAATTAAAGCGTGTGTCACTCAAGGACAAGTCATAAGTACTGGCTGACTGATCCTAAGGAACCTGGATGTTTTAATTTGTTGAGCTACTAACATTACTATTATTTGCAAGTATGGATAAATCAGTTATTTTAAAAATACATAGAACGACATGTCTTTTTCAATAAAATTGAGGGCATAATATGACAATGTGTTGCCATGCTATTCTTTCCATTCTGAGTAATAAGGAACTTCCTAAATATGACACTATAACAGGTGTGATAGTGCACATACCTTTCCTTTTGGAGTCCCGTCTGACACTGCTGGGCCTGACCGCTGGCTGTAGCTCTGTCTCTGTTGACATCCTCAGGCTCCAACTGGGCTAGACTCCACTCCGCTTGGCTCCGCTGGGCTCCGAGGGTCCAGTTCACAGCGTCAGTGCCGACTGTGCAAGTGTGGGCGCCGGGTGTATGCGTGGAGGCGCCAGTTGTGTGTGTGGGCACACAGTCTCATGGGAGAGGAATGGGCTTTAGCCCTGACACAACATCCCACACACACCCACAGAGAGCTG
This sequence comes from Pseudamia nigra, assembly GCA_029823295.1. Lineage (NCBI taxonomy): Eukaryota > Metazoa > Chordata > Actinopteri > Kurtiformes > Apogonidae > Pseudamia > Pseudamia nigra. The sequence goes on along the minus strand of JAQQAE010000157.1, from coordinate 3,071 downwards.
CAAGAAAGAGAGAAAGAAAGGTGTTTGGGTCAGTTAGGTTGTATTTACTTTTAGCAGGTGAACCTAGCGCAAGTTGTCAGAGGGTATGAAAATGAGCTCGTATCTGATGGGGGGGGGGCTGTGTGGACGTTGCCCATGGAAACAGACTGAGAGACCCGTTCAGCACTTTGTTTCTTGTCAGCACTGTGTCTCAGCAAGGACACTCCTTGTAGTACTGCCTACAGTACAATCCCACTTCTCCAAATCACTTTCTCTTTCAATACATTATTAAAACTGCTTTCAACACATTCTGCATTAAATGTCATGCGTTAATAGTTAATGAAGGGACCTATGCCAGACTTCACGTTAACATGTGTCTGCAGGAAATCTCAGCGCAAGAGGGCAGCTATAAGCATGTGAGTTCACACCTAGCAGGAGAATATACTGTATTGTCCAAGCAAACCAATAGGTTTAATGTATCCTTTATTAAGCCATATGCAGCCCTGATCCTTTCAGAATAATGTGATGACAGTGGGCAATATAAAAAAATATTATCATAAAAAGAAGTTTCATTAAAATTTCTAACAGTCATTATCAGTTTTAACTGTGTTTATGACTAGAATGTTATTAATATTTGAGAATATTTCAGAAATGTAGCAGGAATGTAGAGATAAACCTTTTATCCATCATTACAATATGCAAAATTTGAATAAGAAGAAATTAAAAAACAATCAAAAATTGAAAAATGTATTGTTTTATCTGACAATGTAAACACAGGCTATGAGAAAAATGTAATGAAGTTATATTACAATGACGACAATCACTGTCCAAGGAAAGTTATTTTTTAATTTTAAGATTCACATTGCGATATGGTGCATTATTAGTACTCTATTCCTTAAAAAGCTTTCTCGTATTATAAGAATTTCTAATTATTACAGTGTTTAACTAATATTAAATAAGCACAAATCTAAAATCATGTGAACCAGTAAATGAAACTGACATTTCTTTTTACCACTACCACCACACTTGGGCTCCTGGGCCCTGTCCAGTGCCTGATGGGCCCCTCTGGCCACACACGCTGTCCCTTCTTTGCCCATCTGTTGCTACTTTATTCCAAAGTGTTGATTGGCAGAGACTACCATAACCTTGCAGCCAGAAACACTCGGGTCCACACTCAAACTCTGTTGTGTGAATGAAAACGCAGATGCATTTGCATGCACAAACAAATGCAGACAAGCTCCTTTCTAACTCGGAGAGTCTGAGGTACAAAGACAGCAGGGGACAGCTGCGAGTTGACATGCTGCATAATGAATTTGACTACCTTCAGAGTCGCTTTCACCTCTCTTTAAACTATCAGTCTTGACCCCTCTCGCTCTCCTTCTCTGGTTCCATCTCACACTAGCTGAGTGCAGACTTTAACAAAATGAAAAGACTAGTGCTTCTTGGGGTTGAAGGAAATCTCTCTTATTCTCTTCCTCCCCCTCTCCACGGTGTTTCTCTGTGAATAGGAGGCCCCTGTAAGCCTCGGGCGAGAACAGATGAATTGAGAGGCTTTTAATTTGCTGCAGACAGAACAGAACAGAGTCCATTTAATTCTGCCAGCAGAGGCCATGTCGGCAAAATGCTGACAATATTCTTTATCTGGTCCAAACACACTGGAAAAGTGTGAGTCACTCCAATTACAGGCATTATCAGCAGCACTGTTCCACCAAATGGATGGAGAGAGAGCGAGTATGAAGAAAGAAGGGTTAGAGGGAAAAGAAATGAACAGAGTGGAAAGAAAGTGAGGGGTGACGAAACAGAGAGTGAGCAAGTAAGATAATGAGTGGGGGGCAAAAGGGGAGAAAAAAGCCCAAGGATGTAAAATCAGAAAAGAAAGGATGGAGTTTGAACAGGTCTAGCTCTAACCCCGAACATGTCCCCTCTGTCCCTCTCTTCTCTTTTCTTTTTGTTCTCTGAATTTCCTCTGCTGGCTGTGAAGTCGTTCAAACAGCATCTGGAGTTTGTGTTTAAAAAAAAAAAAAAAAATTGGCTTTTTAATACTCCACTCGGACCAGAAAAGCAGCGGTCAAGAACTGCCTTCATGTCAGTTATTTATTCTACAATTACAGAAGAATACCTGTCTCTTTGGTGGTACATTGACTGTAGGATTAAGAACAAACAGGAAATTTGTCAAATTAGATTAGTTCTGTCTGCTAATGTCCTCTTACTCACCCTCCCCACAACTGCAGAAGAGCAAAAAATGAGCATGGTAGGATGAAAATGAAAAATCTGCTGTCGTACTGCTCTCCAGACGACTTGGAGGCTCCAGACATATGGTTGTTTCTCTGGAGACGCCGGGAAGAGTGCTACATCTAAGCTACTGTCCCTGGAGGGGAGAAAAAGCTAATTTCTCAAAAAAAAAAAAAAAAAAAAATAGCCCATGTCTGACTTCAGCTGTACAAATTCCCCACCTCACACACATACAGATAACATGAAGGCAGGAGCAGCACCATCAAAACCCATCGTGAACGCGGTAGTGGCGGTTTGACCTGGAATCAGCAGCACTGCTGCTAAAAGTAGCAGCGGTGGAGGATGTGAACGCGGCTCGGTGTTTCTGGATTTAGACGGCGATCTGAAACCGTACCAGAAGAGACGCAGACAGGAGGAAAGGAGGAGACAAGAACGAGCTGTAAATTGGACATTTGTAAATGGGCCGCTGCCAACAGGCGCAAGTGGGTGATGTGAAGATCTGCCTGTGTGTGTACTACTACTACCACCCCGAATGTGTGTGTGACTCAACATACAAGACGCTGCCAATGGAAGCTTAATGCCCAGAAATCATCTGCAGCTACAGTAAAACCTGCCAGGCAGATGGAAGGAAAAAAGAAAAAGAGAGAAATGGAGAGAAAGGCGAGGGGAGGCGCTCTCTCCCCTCCTCTCTCACCTCCCACTCTCTCTGTGTAATTGTATTCTGTCCATCAGGCTCAGTGTTAGATTAGCAGCTCCACTCCTTCAGCTCTCCTGCCATCTAAATAATGACTCATCATAGACACCACCTCTCCACTACATTTCTCACTGTGGACACTGTGTCCATCATGTACCTCCCCCCC